>SKCR01052653.1:0-178010 GCA_019454045.1 Zanthoxylum bungeanum
TCACAAGATGCAACAACTTGCACCTTTCCATTTCCTAGATAGCGTTCAAGTTGTCATACAACCCTCCCACTACGTCTAGGTGGTATGGTATCCTGATAAACTTGCATCTGACTCTCAGATGTCGAAGGTGTTATGTCTTTGTCAATTTTTGACAATGGTATACTGGTCGTACCAGCAAGTAACTCCTCAAGTAACACTTCGAGATTTGAACTCCCTCATATAGTCCTCATCAAGAAAATTAGCATTTGTCGACACAAATACTTTATTATCTTCTGGATTATAAAAAAATCCACCCCTAGTTTCCTTAGGATAGCCTACAAATAGGCACACCTATGAACGTGGTTCCAACTTAGTAGTATTGTTCTTTAGCATATGTGCTGGACACCCCCATATGCGGAAATATCGCAAACTAGCTTTACGACCATTCCATAACTCTAAGGGAGTTTTATGAACAAAATTAGAAGGAACTACATTCATGATATACATTGATGTTTCCAATACATACCCCCGGAATGAACTAGGTAGAGTGCTATAACTAAACATTGATCTTATCATGTCTTGTAGGGTCCGATTTCTCCTTTCTACAACACCATTTTGTTGTGGTGTTCCAAGTGTTGTGAGCTGTGAAACAATTCCACGCTCAACTTAGAATTCCTCGAAATCTCTATCAAGGTATTCTCATCCACGATCTGATCGTAAAATTTTGATGCTTTTACCTAATTGGTTCTCAACCTCAGCACGATATTCTTTGAACTTTTCAAATATATCTTACTTGTGATGCATTAGGTAAACATACCAATATCTTGAATAATCATTAATAAAAGTGACGAAGTATTCATAAACACCTACACCTCGGCTTTTATATCATTGGTTCGTAAACGTCCGAATGTATTAGCTCAAGTATTTCTTTGGCTCTTATCCATTTTCCAGTAAATGATTTCTTAGTCATTTTGCCTTCTAAATAGGATTCACAGACAGGTAAAGTACCAAGTTTCAACCGATTTAAAACTCTATTCTTAATTAGTCTATCTATTCTTTCAAGGCTAATATGACCAAGTCTAAGATGTCATAGATATGTGTCATCATAAGAAATCTTTTGCCGTTTTGTTTTAGATTTTTCAATCTTAAATATTTCAGTATTAAGTAGTGATTCATGCATTAACGACCTTAATACATATAGATTATTCTCGGAGTTTTCCCGTGCAAATTGTTAATCCATTTCTACTAATAATAGCTGATTTATTATCAAATGAAATAGAAAAACCACATTCCATAAGTTTTGTTACAGAAATCAAATTCATGCGAAAACCAGGAATATAAAGCACTCCATTCAAATACAAATAACTTTTATTAAAATTCAAATTGGAAACTCCCACTGCTCTAGCTGAAACAACATTCTCTGTCCCAACTCTCATGGTAAAGCTACATTCAACAAGGTCCTTCCATGAATCAAGTAGCTATAAAGAACAACAAACATAGTTAGTGGCACTAGAATCAACAATCCATATGGATTTATCATCCTCCACCAAAAGAGAATCAATAATAAGTAAATCATATTTACCTGCATTTTTCTTCTCTTTAAGCTCAACTAGGTATTTTAGATAATTTCTTTTCCAATGCCCTTGTTGTTCACAATGGAAACATTTTCCTTTGGCATTGGCACCTTTAGAGTCTTTGTTGTATTTCTTCTTCATTGGCTTTGCCTTTGCCTTTGCCTTTGCCTTTGCCTTTGCCTTCCAATTACCTTTCTTCTTTTTCTTTGTAATTTAGAAGATTCGGCGACATTTGCCTCAGCATTGGACCTACGAGGACCCAACATCATGGACTCGTAATTGGTGAGATCATTTAACAGTTAAGTCAACATAAAAGTCAACTTGTTCATAGAACTGTTGCTTTTAAACAGCAGGAAACTCTTCGGAAGTGTTTCCATGATCATTGTCACCTGGATTTGCACATTGATACGTGCACCATGGGTTTCAACCATATTTAGATGAGACATCATCCTTAACACATGGTCTCAGACTGATGTACCTTCTTTCACCCTAACATATATAGAGACAATAGCCTCATGTTGTGTCTATTCCGAAGGCTGCCCAAACATGTTCTGTAAAGACTGCATAATCAATGATGCTGTCGCCATAGGCTGATGTTGTGCAGCAAGAACCTCAGACATGGATGCTATCAAATAACTATGAGCTTTCTTATCGGCCTTAATCCAAATATTATAGGCATTACGTGCAGCTCTGCCAGCATTAGGTGCTGGCTCAGGAGGACATTCCTCCATTAGAACAAATTTAAAGTCTTCGCAGATCAAAATAGCATTTATGTCACTTTTCCATTTAACATAATTTTCCCCGGTTAGTTTTTCTTATTGTTTGAGAATTTAGATAATTGCACATGCCATGGCTGAAAAATAATAAACTCGCATTCAACATTCATTCATCGCATATTAAAATTGTCAAACATTTAGGCATATAATCAAACATGATGCATGATCAATGTATAATGAATTAGAAACCTAAAAGAATTACTATGCCATGGTTTATATCATCCCATAAATAACTGTCGTCGTATGGTAGGTCAAGTATTCGCATGATAGATTGAGACATTCTCAATTGATTAATATTTTTGAAATAACTCTTATTCATATATCAATCAACTACATTCATTTTGATCAAGGAAGTTTTGATTAACAACTTAATCATTCCTTTGTGAGTGTGACCCATTATTTCGAAACCCTTGGACTTAACTAGTGAAGTGTCGCCGTAGGGTAGCTCAAATCACCAGACACATCTAGAGTCCTTATCCTCTCGGAATCCAAACTTGATATTGACCCAAAATGGACACCATCCGTAGGGGAACGAGAGCAAAGCCGTCTCGAGGCACATTTTGAATCTCACGTTTCTGGATAACAATGGAGATCGTGAGATATATTATGGTATACCCATCTCCCACTCATTATTTTGAAGTTTAAGGTTTCTATCACACTAGTTTCTAATGTATTAAGATTATGCTCGGCTAAAAATATATATTTATTAATACTAGTGGATTATTAGTGATCTAACCAATTTTAACTCTTAAAATTTTATTCACTAATCTTGATTAGTCTCTACTAATCAATTAACTTAGTTAAACTAATTTAATCAAGTTGTTTTAGTGATCTAATCAATTTAATTATTAAATTATTAGTCCACTAATAGGTTTTAAATTTAGAATTCAACGAATAAACCAAATGTCATTAAACCATTTAATTGATAAAAATATATTATTTATTCCGAAGTTACGTGGTATTGTATCCCGAGTGCATACTATATTACCATCCATTCAGAATCAGCTATGGAATTTACGTCCGGGTTTCCATCCGATATACCAAGGAAAATAATATACTCATAAGGTCCATTTGTTTCTAAAACTTGAATTCGTAATTTTTAAACTTTTAAACCAATTAATCTTATTAACTTGTTTGCATGCATCTTATATTCTTATTTAACTTTTAAATTACATAAAATCATATTTTATGACTACAATATCATGCATATCTACATGTTATGGCATGTGAAAATATAAAAGTATGCACCCTAGGCTATATGACATGTTATTAAACACTTTAAATCATACATATTCAACCCAAGCATGGGCGTCGCGACGCCCACAATTCCTGTTGCTGGAATTGCTTCAGCTCTGTGTCGCGTCTGTTGGGGCAGTTATGGAACCCCTAGGGTCGGATCGGTACCCTGCGCAGTGGAAATGAGTCTAACCCATGTATATCAAGTATGGGTGTAATTTTAAATATTTACTGAAATAATATATTTTATTACGAGTGTATAGAAAAAAACCGGGGCTGAATCAAAGTCCAGCAATTCAGAATGAGAGGGGAATGTTTATTCATGATTTACGTGTATTTTTGAATCAAAGTCCAAATTTGGGCCAAGGGTATTTTTGATTTACGTGTTTAGCCGTTTTGGGCACCAAAGGTTAAACATTTACTATATTAATCAAACCCATATTTTGATAGCCTATAAAAGGAGCCACAATTCAGAATGAGAGGGGAATGTTTTAGCTCTCATACTTGAAACTCTTTAAGCTTCTTACTCTCTAAACACCGGCCACCGCTCTCATGACAGTCAACAGAAGTCAAGGTAACATCAAGCCTTGCTATTCTATTATTTACAGCTCGTATTCGCCACTGAATTGAGCGTTGGAGAGCCTACGGCCCCCGCCACACCGGTAGACAGTACTCCCCACTCATTCTACCTTTGTTTTGCAGGTTCGTTAGTGCCCTCATACTACAGATTCTCGATTGTGGACCTCGGGCGAAAATCAGCATCCATAATTTGGCGCCCACTGTGGGGCCTTAGCGATTCATAGCAGGCAAAGATCACTCGGTCTACGGTCACTAAAAGGACGATTACTTATGGCTTCTAGCAGTGAACAGACACCAGACCCTGTGGCAGCAAAATTAGCCATGCTCCAAGAACGATTACGAACTTTAGAAAAAGAGAACCTGACCATGTGAAACTCAAACACAAACCTTTAGAAACAGTTGGAAAAATCTCTTCAACCTCTCAATATCGTGACAGTCCAGATCAACCTAGCAATCCAGCCATCCCACCCTTATTTAATGAAGTGGCATATGATAATCCACCAAGTGACCATGGCCCAAAGAATCCACCAATTTCTTCAATCGACCAAGCACAACAAGTTGCATCCATCATGAGAAGGGAAATGATGGAGTTCAAGGAAGCAGTTATGTCCAGACTACCAGGAGTGAGACTACCAATTAGAAAGAGCAGAGCTGGAATGATTTCTGACACTCCGTTCTTGGAGACCATCACGTCTGTCGAGCTGCCACGAAAGTTCAGCCCACCGGATATGAAGCAATATGATGGATCCACAGACCCAGACAACTATGTTGTACACTATAAATATAAAATGATGTCAACTGGCTTGGCACCCCACCAATAAGAGGTTGAAATTTGCAGAGGATTCGGAGAAACGTTGGCAGGTCCAGCCCTCACCTGGTTCATCAACCTACCATATGGAGGTAATTCAGGACCAAAATAATGAAATACGAACAAAAGGGCAAAATGGTCATTTAGCGCGTCACGACGCGCAGCCTGCGTCGCGACCGCTAATGTGCACCGGGAGCCTGCTAAAATACATTAGGACACGTGTCAAAATCTGAGAAGTTTGATGTTGCTAACGTGCACCGGATCTTGCTAACGTGCGTCGATCTTACTAACGTGCGCGCTGCCACGTGTCACCATCACATGCTGCCGAAAATCACCATCGCCACACGTTGTCCATGTGTCATCCACGTGTCAGCCACATGGCATTCACATCAGTTACTTACCGAGTCAGCGTGCCACGTGTCACAATCACACGGTGCTGACAATCAACATTGCCATGTGTCTCCACATCATCGCTATGTCATCACCACGTCAGCACAGTTATTGAGTTAATCATCCAAAATACCACGTCAGTAGATAAGAGAATCAAAGCAGCCAATCAGAATGTGACACGTCATCGCGTAGCGCTGCAAGAGCAATCCACGCGTTGCGACGCGAAAGACCTATCGACCCCTATAAATTCAGCTCGAAATTTCAATTTCAGATGTACCTTCCTCTCTGTAAATCTTTGAGAATTCTAAGGAGTTTGTATCTAGTTTGTTTTAATTTCAGTTTTGTAATTAATGTTATTTACTTTTTGTAATAGTAATTTACTTTCTTTACTTTTTCAATTTTTTCTATTCAAAAATGATGAGGTAACTTCCCACTGCTAGGGTGAAAGGTAAAGTTTTTATTATTGCTATTTAGATTAATCTCCCTTAATTTTAATATAATAACTATTTAAAATTTGACTTAATGAGGATACCTCTATATTGGCCGGTTGGTAATTAATATTAAATTGGTTTTAACCTGACTAAGCAAGGATACCGCCTGGTTGGTCGGTTGGTAATTAATTATTAATTTGACTTAATCAGGTTACCGCCTATATGGCTGGTTGGTAATATCACACAAGTTAATATATTATATTAAGGGAGATATCTAAAACAGTAGTAATAAAAGTGGATCCCTTAACCCTATCATTTTCTTTAATTGTATTTTTTCCTTTTTAATTTCCAGCATTTACTTTTCAGCATTTTACTTTATGTCTTTTATTTTTAAGTTTTTACTAGTTGTAAATATGTTTCGTAGCTAAGCTCGTTATCTGGGGTTGTGATGAATTTCAATATCACCGGTTTATAAGGGGTTATTTTATAGTTTAAGTAATATAAAGGTTTACTTATTAAGTCTTAAGCTTAATGCTTCTTGTTAACTGGCCACTAATAAGATTGATCGGGTAAACTTAAAATAAACTTGACGAATGAATTTTAGGTTTAAGACCCTAAACTTAATAGCCCACGATATTCCTTGAGGATAGATAACCCTTTAATAGATTTCCTTACAGGATAGACATATACCTGTCGGGTGGGGGTAACCACAATTGGAACTTAATCTTAATGAATCCAGGTAACTTGATTGACATAAACATATGATTTAATTGGTTACACTGGGTCTTTGCATCTGACCATCGATAGAGGCTTTTGCAGAATGTCGTGTTCCAGGTTAGTAAACTAATATATTATACAAATATGAAATAACTACTTCATCTTTTAAAAAGATATTGGAAGAAATCACAACCCTGGATAGTTTCTTATTATTGAATTTTCTTTAAGTTATTTTCACCCATTTTATTTACTTGTTTTAAATTTAAGTCACCATTCCAATCAAACAATCAATCTAATAGATACTAGTAATCATTTGACCTCATAAAATTAATAGCTTAGGTATTAAGTCCTCGTGGGATCGATACTTTTTATACTACTTGAACGATACGTGCGCTTGTGTTATACCCGTGTGATTACACCGGTCAAGTTTTTGGCGCCGTTGCCAGAGACTTAATTATCTTTCACTATTAGTTTTGGGGTTAGATACGTTACTTGTATCTAATTTCTTTTTACTTATTATTTCTATTTTCTTTTGTTTCAGGTTCTCAGACACTACATGAGACGAACCAGAAGCTTTAAACTCTGACCGTTTGACCCAGAGATTGAAATAACCATCAGACAGTTGAGAAGGGAAAGACGAGAAGGCCAAAAAGCTTTGGTCAATATGGAACCTGAACCTTTAGAAGTTGCACCACCAATTCCCATTCGAGACAGAACCATTCTGGTGGTTGACGGCTTCATTTCATGTATTGTACTTCCTCCCTTACCAGCAAATGCGTGTGACATCAAAACATGCATCCAGATGATTCAGCAGTCAGTTCAGTTTTGGGGGAATGCAACTGAGGACCATAATGCCCACATCAGCAACTTCCTGGAAGTTTTGGGCACTTTCAATTACAACCGAGCAGCTGAAGAAGCAATGAGACTGCGGATTTTTCCATATTCCTTGAAAGACAGAGCTAAGGCTTGGCTACATTCACTACCAGCAGGTTCCATCATAACTTGGAACACTCTAGCCACTAAATTCCTTGCAAAGTATTTTCCACCAGCCAGAACAGCAAAACTGAGGAATGACATCACATCATTTGTACAACAAGACTCGGAAACTCTCTACGAAGCTTGGGAAAGGTACAAAGATTTGCTCCGAAAATATCCTCACCATGAGATTCCAAAATGGCTTCAAGTCCAAACTTTCTATAATGGACTTTCTGGACTGATGAGAACCACAATTGATGCTGCTGCTGGAGGAGCTTTAATGGAAAAATGAAAAGATCAAGCTTGGGACCTAATTGAAGAAATGACTAACAATAATTCATTATGGCCAACAGAAATGAGCTTGATCCAATGAATTGCTGGAATTTATGAAGTTGGAACCAACACTGCAGTAAATGCCAAGCTGGACCAGATATGCAAATTCTTGGAAGCTCTTAACATGAAAAACAATATTGGATCCACAAGTTCACCATATGGAGGAGCACTAGAACCAAACCAACATAAAGAAACAGTGAATTACGTCAACAATTTCAATAGACAGGGGAACAATCCATATTCCACCACCTACAACCCATGGTGGAGGAATCATCCCAATTTCACATGAAGCAACAATTCAGGACAAATGAACAATCCACCACCTGGATTCCAGCAACAAAATAAAGGCCAGAAGTGTGAAAAAGAACCAGAAATGAAAGAATGGATTGCAGAGATGTTCAAAAAGCAACAAGCAGTATATAATGTTATATTTCAAAGCCAATCTGCTTATATTAAAGTAATGGAGAATCAAATTGGACAACTAGCCAATGCTCAGAGTTACAGACCGCCAGGTAATCTTCCTAGCAACACAGAACCAAATCCAAGGAACATGGAGAAGGAGGAGTGTCATGCCATCATTTTAAAAAGAGGTACTGAAATCAACAAAGATGTTGGAATCAAGGCATCCATTGAAGAAGTTCCAAAAGAAGCAGTTCCACAAATGGAGGAAAATGAAGCAAAGGAAAAAGAACCAGAAAGAATCACTATATCTCCACATTTTTTACAGCGTCTCCAGAAAAACAAACTGGACAAGCAGTTTGCTCGATTCTTGGAGGTGTTCAAAAAGCTACATATCAACATTCCATTTACAGAAGCTTTAGAACAAATGCCCAGCTATGTCAAATTCATGAAAGTCATTCTTTCACGAAAACAGAGATTGGGAGATTATGAGATAGTAGCATTGACGGAAGAATGCAGCACCATCATTCAGAGGAAGCTTCCCCCAAAGTTGAAAGATCCTTGCAGTTTCACCATTCCTTGCATCATAAGAGAACACAACTTCGGTAGGGCTTTATATAATCTAGGTGGGAGTGTTAACTTGATGCCTTTTTCTATTTTCAGGAAATTGTAGATTAGAGAAACAATGCCCACATCAGTCTCTCTGCAACTTGCTGATACAACGCTCGTATTTCCGAGAGGTGTAATTGAAGATGTGCTGGTCACAGTTGACAAATTCATTTTCCCAGCAGATTTTATTGTCCTTGATATGGAGGAAGACGAAGACGTGCCGATCATACTCGGGAGACCATTCTTGGCTACATGTCGAACCATTATTGATGTACAAAAAGGAGAACTAACCATGAGGGTACATGACCAAGAAGTAAAATTCAATGTTTTCAAAGCCATAGAATTTCCGGATGACGAAAAGACTGAGGAATGTTTCATACTTTATGTGATACATAATACCATCCAGAACTCCAATGCAATGCAAAGTTCTACTGAAAAACTGTATGTGGAGTCTGAAGATAAAACGTTCTGCGTACTGAAGAAGCCTATTCTTGCACTACAAGCAACATAAGAGAAACAGTTCCACCAGCACAAAGAATTGGAGGAATTTTACATACAGCCTTTTGCGAATGCTAAACTGTACAAAGAAAAGGCCAAAAAGAGACATGATGAGAAGTTAGTGCGCATACCACTAGAACTAGGGCAGAGGGTATTGTTAAATAAATCAAGGTTGAATCTCTTCCCATGGAAGCCAAAATCACGATGGTTAGGTCCATTCCTAATCACCATGATTTTACCAGATAGAGCTGTTGAGTTACATGATCCCGACTCTAAAAAAACATTCAAGGTTAAAAACAAGCGTGTCAAGCACTACTGGGGAGAATCAATTGAGCGACAAAAAGAAAGTGTCACACTTTCAGATCCAGCCTAACGTTCGAGAAGTCATGTCTAGCTGATGACTTTAAACTTAGCGCTAGCAGGGAGGCAACCCATGCAATTTGTGTATATATTGTGATCTGGTGTGTTTTATTTTTGTGTGTTTAATTTTTGCAGGTAAAGTCATTTCACGATGGAATAAGCTCTCGCAAATCTTCAAAAGCAATTTCCTTTTCTCCCTCAAAAATCTCTGGTGAAAGTCTACAAAACTCGCTTAGAACGAATGAGACTACTGATGATAAAAGGTATTCCTACTGACATTCGTTGGATTATTGAAGCACGGGTCCGATTGGTAGGTGAGTCCTCTGACTCTTATATTTCACATCTGCCTGGTTTAGGAAGAAGCACCTATGCTAAAAAGATAAGAGCTAAAAGAATGGGTGTATGCTATAAATGTGCTCGTATATTTTGTGATACTCGTTGTCATTCTTTAGGAATGGTGTCTGATAACCGTGAAGATAAGATTAATTTCATTAGGGATGGCTTGAGTAAGGAGTCTTTGGATGACATATCTAAAAATCTTGAGACGCATCCCAATGGATATCTGTATAACGAAATTCGCGTGTTATATACACAATTCCAAAAAGAAAGACAATAGTTAAGTCTCGGTAATCTAATTCAAAAAGACTCTGTTTGCCAATTTTTAGGAAAATTGGATGGGAAGCTTGCCCCTGACGCATAGACATCAATCAAGCCGTAAATTATTGTAAATATTATATATCTTTGTCTTTTCCTAATAATTGTGATTTGTTTTGTTGTTTTCTTTTATTTTCTCCGACAGGATCCAGACCTTTTGACCTTTCACGATTTACTATTTTGCTACTAATCGTTCTTTGGAAGATACTAGTGCTATTATTACTCACCCATTTTCAGGTGTTATAAATTCAACTCATATTTTCAGTTTTGAAGGCATCCAGATTTGAGAAAAAGAAACATACATAAAATGGAAGCTACTTCAAGAAGACGAGTTGTAAATATCTATGTCTTTTGTGGTACTAGTGTTGGTTCTAAGCCATAATACGTAGAAGCAGCACAAGAATTGGGTCAAGTCATAGCTGAAAAGAATATGCACCTAGTATACGACGGTGGCAATCTTGGATTAATGGGGATCGTTTCAAAAGCCGTACTGGAAGGAGGTAGTCAAGTTCTGGGAATCATCCAAAAATCCTTGGCAGAGGCGGATCTTATAGGATCATCAAATGGAGAAGAACTGATTGTGTCAAGTATGTCTGAACGACTGGTGGAAATGATTAATTGTGCTGATGCTTTTATTGCTTTGCCAGGTGGTTTGGGTACGTTGGAGGAGATTTTTCCAGTGCTATCTTGGGCGAACTTGAACGTACACCAGAAACCAATTGGACTGCTCAACGCAGATGGATTTTATGATTTTCTTTGTGTATTTCTTGATGATGCCCGGAGAAATGGGTTCGTGTCAAAACCTTTAAAAGAACTCCTCTTCACTGCCAGAACTGCCCAGGATTTAATTGACCAAATCTTAGCCTATGAACCAAAAATTGATCATATCATTTCCAAGATAAAATGGTCTGATGATGATCGTGGTAAGAAGCGTCGAATAAATATGGATCTCAACCTTTAATTTCCTTTCTAGATGTAGAATTTCAACTAACCAAGTATTATCTTCTAAACTTATCTTCTACTTTTTAAGACATTAGGGACAATATTTCATTTAGGTTTGGGGGTAGGGAATAGTTTTAGTACTATGTTTTTTTTATTTTTAGTCCAAAATTTTCGAAAAATTCAAAAAAAAATTGAATTTTTTTTACAAAAATCAAAAAATATATTTTGTGTTTTTGTGTTTGTAATTTGATTAATCGGGTGAAATTGGTGTGAGATAGCTGTGTAAGGAGTTTCCACTCCTGAGACGTATCTCAGTCTATTTCGGAACAAGTTAATTTTTGTTTATTTCATTTTGAATTATTTAATTTGTGAATTCTCCATAAAACTGACTAAAATGGATCTTCATATGCTCAGTTGACAGGTATTATCAACTTGCATGGTAACATACGGACATGAGTTGTAATTGACAAGTTTGTAATATTCAGTGCTCTGGTTTAATTGGAGAAAAAATCTTTAAAAAAATGATGGGATAAAAAAAAACGTATGAGATCCGAGTTATTAAGTCTGTATGGGTGTTTCAAC
Organism: Zanthoxylum bungeanum; assembly: GCA_019454045.1. Lineage (NCBI taxonomy): Eukaryota > Viridiplantae > Streptophyta > Magnoliopsida > Sapindales > Rutaceae > Zanthoxylum > Zanthoxylum bungeanum. The sequence goes on from SKCR01052653.1 coordinate 11,843, forward strand.
ACCTAGTGCCCTAAAACCAACTGGTTTGGGAGCCACTGGCCCAAAGCTTGCTACATGGATCAAAGATGTTAAAATATATATATATATATATATATATATATATAATATATATATATATATATATATATATATATATATATATATATATATATGAAGTCTGAGTAAGTAAGTTCGTAGGGGTGTCTTAACACCTAGTGCCCTAAAGCCAACTGGTTTGGGAGTCACTGGCCTAAACCTCGCTACATGGATGGAAGATATTGTATATAAATAAAAAATAAAAAAATAATAAAAAAATTAGAAAAATATTCCATTGCTTAAAAAATGTGTAAATTCTGATATAACTTTAGGAAAAAATATTGTTGGACAATTATGACCCATAGCATCACTATTTGTACAGAACATGGTATTGTTGTACAAATTAACTATGTGACAAAGGAATTGCTCTTTTATCATTTGTAATTGGATTACCAAGATACATAAATGATAAAAGTCCATATGATTAGTTCCGGATTAATAAGATATGAGACCGTATTAATCCACTAAGGTTTAATCATTAAATATCCCTAGTCGTAGTATTATCGAGACTGGACATCGATAATGCGGAATAGACTAGTATTGCACTTGTGCGCGTTGTGGGAGAATAACTGCATAGTTCTCATATATTTAAGTATTGGATACTTATGCAAGTGTAATAGGAGGTTGTGTTTACCGATGGTACGGAAACAGCTTCGCTCTGGATAGACCCATCGGAATCCCATTGGTAGTATGACTATGTGTCTATGGGAGTCCGAATCAGGGTAGGTGTATTTGGTCTTAACCTGAGACTTGCATCGCTTATACTTGCGACAATCAATATACTTTGGTTTTGGTCGTCTGGGGCTTTAACAGGTTCTGTGTACGCCTCTTCTGGGCATATTGAGAATCATAGTGTATTGGGTGTGATGTCAAGATGGAAGTATCACTCCAATCATATGGAGATGATGATCACGCAGGATACGGAACTAGTACTCTTTAGTACTGCAGTCATCGGGATAATATGACTAGGTCATGATTATCCGATTATAGAGACTAGTTATCAGAGATCCGATATATGCTTCGTACGGGGCAGACACAATTCCAGCCTCAGGCCTAGCATGTGACATTCGATACTGGATCGCTATACGCAATACTACATATACTACGCCTGACACAGATTACAAATTCCTTAAAAGAATATTTCTGGAGAATTGGGTAGGCACGATGCTTTACTAGAAGCCAACCATGTCTTGTAAATTGGTAAGAACGTGGTACCGGGTACGCACGTGTTCGGATAATCCGACAACTGGATTTATTACCAACATATCCAGGGATCTCATGGGTCGCTTCCCGAATAGTCACCGATGACGTATGACTCGAACATAATTAATCTGGGGTTAATTAGAAGAGAGAGAAAATTAATCTAGGATTAATTACGGAGAATTTTATCTGGGATAAAATTCAATTAGAAGAGAGAGAACGATTAATTTGGAATTAATCGATAAAATAATATATTTGATATATTAAATGAAATTAGATTTCAAAACGGAATTAAAATTAGATTTTAATTCGGGCGAACGAATTAATTTAGAATTAATTCACGAGCGACTTTAATAGTAATTTTGCTAGGCATAATTATTTAATTAAATTTGATTTAATTAAGTCGCAACGAAAAATTCGTTAATTCGGAATTAACGAACCCGAGCCCGTGATGTGTTTTCGGGCCCACTCCGATTTTGAATCAAGTAGGGCCCACATCAAGTCATATCATTAGTCACTTTTAGTGATGGAAGTCACATTAACTTTTTGTGATGTGTGTCAAGTCACCTTTTGGTGATGGAGGTGGTTGAGAGCATTAAATGCAATTTTGCTCTCAACATAATTTGTTGATTTTTGGAAAATAATAACACACACACAAATTGAAAAACAAAAGAACTCTCCCTCTCCAACTCTCTCCTTGGCCGAAAATTGGCCTCCATTTTTTCTCCAAAATGGCGTGAAGCTTGGCTTCACATTCTTGATTTTTTGCTTCAAAATCTCAAGTGCTAGCACACTAAAGGGGTCATTCAAATGTGATAGGGAAAGCTTTCCCATGAGTTTGGAATTCAAGAATCAAGCTTGGAAGCTCAACATACATAAAAGAGAGGAGCTTAGAGCAACTACACAAAGGTTGGATTTTTGTATTCTCTACATCCATTAGCCTATCAAGTGAGTATTTTTCCACAACTTACTTTGTTTATTCACACCATTTTATGCTTAATATGATCTTGGTTTGACCTAGAAAACCCAACAATGGTATCATGAGCCTAAATTAAACATGAAATATTTTAGGGTTCTTAATCTTGAATTGGGTATTTTTGATTTGAGCATGATTTGATCAAATTGTTTGTTTGAGTATGCTTAGATAATGTTAACTTAGAGTTATACATGATCAATTTTTGATGAAAAATTAATTGGATTAATTTTCCCCAATTCATGTTGCTTGGCCGAATGCAATAGGAATCCTAAGCTCTTGGTGATTTTTGATTTTAAGCCATTGGATGTGTTTAAAATACATGGATAAATTGATTTGTTATTTAATTGGATTGAAATCAAAATTGATGAAACAATTACCATATTGCCGAGAGCTTAATAAGCATGTTGGGATTGATTTTGCTTCAATTTGTGTTGGACATAAGTTGATTAATTAAAGCATGATTAATTAGTGTAATTGGTGTTTTGGAAATATTAATTTAACTAATTAATTATGGCTAATACACTTTAATTAAATAATTGTGATATTTTGAATATTGTGATTAAATTAATTAGGTTTAATTTGGAATTGGGCTAAAAATGTTGTATTTGGGCTTAATGGGCTTGCTTTAGGATAATTAGTTGGATCCAATTGGGCCTAAAACCATTTCCATAAAGTCCAAATATAATAAATGGGGCCTAATGGGCCAAAATTAATTTTATGGCAAATGGTGATTCCTTAATTGGGCTTTGGTTGCCAAAGTCCATGCCTTGTGAATTAATTAAAAGCCCATTGGACTTTAATAAATTGACATTGGATGTTAATTGGGCTTTGAGACCCATTAAGATTAGATTTAGAATCTAAATTCGTAAAGGCACAATAAAAAGTGTAATTATTTAATTTGGAATTAAATAAAGAATTAGTATTGAATACAAATTAAATTGGATTTAATATTGTAGTTTGATATAATTCAAGAATTCGTACTTTGAGTACTTATTCTTAAACGAGTTGGACTTGCGCAAATCATATCGTTATTTGAACATTGGATGGTCATTAATTAAAGATTAATTAATGGATTAGATTGATTGATAACATGCTATGTGTGAATACTTGGATGTATGTAATAATGTATATCGGATGGATATTAGAAGGGTGAGGGCAATTTTGGAAATTGTTGTAATAAATTTAGAATTTATTTAATTAGACCTGCGTGTCCAGCCTATTACCTCTTTTCTCATTGTATTTCTCTTCTCACCTATTCCCCTTAATATAAATGAGGTTTCTTTAGAAGTATTATATAATTGGGTAGAAGTTAGAATAGTGCTAGCCGGGGAGAGGAAAATGAGCGATTTGTTCTAGGAACAATTTGTGAGATATCCATCTGCATATCGTTATTAATTTATTTACCGCGCCTTATATGCTTTTAGAATGCATGCTTAAGGGTGTATGATGAGACCTAATCAAAGATAATTAATTGGTTGCCAATTACACGCGAAAAAACCCTCACACAATATTAAGCGTTTCCTTCCATTGAGTGATTCTCTCTCAAGATCCAAGATTGGCACTGGTTTGTTGGCCAAAGTCAAGACCTTTGTCCATCGCGGATGTGTTTGAATCATGAAGGCTTTGTTCCATATCGCATGTCTTGTCCAAGTTGTGATTTGTTGGCCAAAGTCAAGATCACTTCTTGTCCATCGACATCGATTACGAACTTTCCAAAGTCAATGGGTCCCGCTTAACTAGAATCATTAAGCTTGTTGTGCCAAGCCAAGGCTTAGTTGATTTAGAGGAAAAGTTTAGGGAATATATTGGATATATTGGCATATATGTTTCGGACTTGGATGTCCACCTACTGGATCTAGGAATGGATGAGATCCAATTGATCTTAGAGATCTACCTAGTTAAGTTTCATATAACTTGGGCCAAAGTCAAGGTTGGTGTTTTATTAACGGGATCCTAGCCCACTAGGAAATTAGGTTTCCCGAGTACTCAACAGAGGGTTAGAGGCTCGCCGAAAAATAGTGGGAGGCAAGTATTAAATTTCAATTTCATTTAATACTTGCCAATACGCGCTCATTTCATTTCGTAATTAATTAATTTATAATATTAGTTGGACTAATATTTAATTGTTGTTTTAATTAACAGTTGGATTGTATTCAACTACTTCATTTATAGTTGATTATATAATTGGATTATAGTAATCAATATATTCGATTGTACCCGAAATCATTGATTGGATAGTTGGACTATTGGAATCAAGATAACTGAAGGATTAAGGTTTAGAACATAATCCTGGGAGAAAATGTCTTTAAACGGCTCCAATTTTCAGATTGGGAATAAAACCTCAGGATAGTCCTGGGAACTGAGAAGTTATTCTATTTGATAGAAAAACATATCGGGCCTGAGCCCGGAGTTGAGCAAATGGTGGAGCATGAGTTTTGGAAGACTCATGGTGATGATAACTTTAGTTCTCAATCCTTATGCTTAATGCAATGACACTTTAATTTTTTCTTCAGAACTAAGGATTAGATCCTTATACCATGATGTTGAAATTAAAGATCTTCATAGATCTAATCTTAGATCTTAGAATTACAAATTGCAAAAGAAGCTCTTTCGCTCGCGTATATCAGAGGGTACATCTATCGAACACTAGGTGTCGCAGATGATTGCTGACATCGATCAGCTAGGTTAGCTGGGCATTACCTACGTGGACGAGACTACCAAAGTTTTGATCTTATAGTCTCTACCCGAAAGCTGGGGCAGGTTCATAATGAACCAAGAGTAAACTCTTGGAGAGTTGATGGCTATGCTCAAGGAGGCAGAGCCGGAGCTTCTAAAAGGGGCAAAGGCAAAATCATCATAGTCTTCTGGGAAGATAAATGACACATCCCAAAATGTCTACCTAAAATGTGGAAAACGGGGTCACTAAAGCTTGACTGCCCTATGGACAAGGCATACATGAAGGAAGTGAAGGTGGGGCAAGGCTCCGGCTTCAATTATGTTTGTCATAAACATATTGATGAGCAGGATACCGACTTTAGATGAGATCCACCTACGAGTCGGATATGGGACGAGAGTCGCTGTTTTAACCGTAGAAACCTAAGTTTTGGAACTGCCTTTGGGGCATGTACTGAAATTAGGAAATTGTTATAATGTACCTAGTTTGACTAGAAACATTATCTTTATATCTAGTATAACCCGTTGCGGGTATACCTTTATATTTTAGAACACTAAGTGTTTTATTTTATAAAGATGATATTGAGATAAACACATTAGATGTGAATAACAGTATATATATTTAGAATATAAATGAATCTCATATGTATGACATGACAAACAAATAGCTCAAACTGAATTAATTAGATAAGACTTATTTGTGGCATTGTTGTCTAGGACATATTAACAAGACTCGTATATCCACACTTTCGAATAGTGGGTACTAGGACAGATTTGATTCTAATTCAAATGATGTATACGAATCTAGTTTATTGGGCAAAGTGCCTAAAATACCTTTTACTTGGTAAAAGTGTAAGTGCCTCCAATTTATTAGCCCTCGTTCATAGTGACGTAAGTGGGCCCATGTCTAGCTAGGCTAGAGGTGGATATGAATACTTCGCAACCTTTACGGATGTGGCATCGCGTTATGGTTATGTGTTTCTTTTGAAACATAAATCGGAAACTTTTGATAAATTCAAAGAGTTTCGACACGAAGTAAGAAAATAGACCGGTAAAAGTATTAAAAACATTACGGTCGGATCATAGTGTAAAATACTTAAACATATGAGTTTCTAGATCACTTGAAAGAGTATGGTATCCTTTCAAAGTGTACTCCTCCCGGAACACCGCAATTAAACGGTGTGTCCGAACAAAGAAACCGAACTTTGTTGGCCATGGTAAGGTTAATGATGAGTCGCTCTGAGCTACCAATTTCCTTCACGGGATACACATTAAACAGTGCAATACTTATTTTGAATAAGGTTCCATGAAAATCTGTTAGACAGACTTCATCATTAGATATGAACAGGAAAGAAACTAGGTTTCTCATTCCTGAAGATTTGGGAATGTTGGGCATATGTTAGGATGATACCAAACTAGAACCCAAATCGGATAAGTGCCTATTTGTAGGTTATCATAGGGAAACCAAAGTATAGTACTTATACAACTCACAAGAGAACAATGTAATTGTTGCTCTCCATGCGGTTTTCCTAAGAGGAATACCTATATGCAGTGGTAAGTGGGAGGAAAGTAAAACTCGATGAAAATCAGAGTGATACTGTTCCAGGGACCGATTCCTTAACGGAACACAAATAGTTCATCAGGGATGAAACTGTACCACAATCTTTGAATACACAAGAACCGCGTAAGTCGGAGAGAGTCAGAAAATAACCTGGGAGGTATGGGTTTCTGATCTCACCTCGTAAAGATGTCAATCTTATTGAGGAACACGAACCGACTACGTATGAAGAAGTGATACAAGGTATCGAATCCCTATTATGGCAAAGTGCCATGATGTCCGAAATGGATTCCATGTATACCAACCAAGTTTAGACACTAGTTGCTGTACCAGAAGGCATTGTGCCTATTGGTACTAAATGAGTCTTCAAGGAAGAGATACATGGATGACAACATATAAACGTACAAAGCTAGGCTTGTAGCGAAAATGTATCGTTATCAACATTGTGTCGATTACGACGAAACCTCTTATACGTTGCCATGATTAAATCCATTTGGATAATGCTTGCTAATGCTAAATGTTTCATTTATGAAATATGGCAGCTGAAAGTCAAAACCGATTTCCTTAAACGGAAACCTTTTGGAGGATGTTTATCAACATCCTGACGGTTTTGTCGTACCGAAACATGCAAACAAGGTTTGCAAGTTAAATCGATCCATTTATGGATTGAAGCAAGCATTACGTTCTTGGAACTAACGTTTTGATAAGATCATAATGGTATATGATTTAATTCAAAACGAATATAATTCTTGTGTATATAAGAAGGATAATGGGAGCACACTAACAATGATTTTCCTATATAATGATGACATATCATTTCTTGGAAATGACATTCCCATAATACAATCGGTGAAAGCTTGGCTTTCATGAAAATTCTCCATAGAATACTTGGGAGAGGCAACTTTTATTCTAGGAATAAAGATCTATTGGGATAGATCTAAAATTTATTGGCACTCTCCGAGAACTCATACATTGAAAAGATGTAAGTGACCTGGTGTCTCATAGGCTTTGAGCATATAGAGTCACAATCGGGCCGATCCAGGTGATGGTCACTGGATTGATGTTAAGAACATCCTTAAGTATCTTGGATGAACTAAGGATGCTTTCTTAAGCTATGGAGGAGTAGAACTTGAAGTGACTGGGTTCACCGTTGCAAGTTTCCAAACCTACAAAAACGACTATAAGTCGTAATAAGGGTACTATATAGTTTGAATAACGGAACAGTGAGCTGGAAATTTTCCAAGCAAAATATTGTTGCCGAATAAACAACAAAAGCAGAATATTGCTGCAGCTGAGGCATCAAAAGAAGCAATTTGGGATCTGTAAAATTCCTAATTAGATTAGGAGTAGTTCTGTTAGTAGCTGAGCTAGGCTACATCACACGCTAAAGAATTAATGGTATCATCAATGATCCAAGTATGTACTTCAACTGTTTCATCTGATTCATCGGATCATACATCGTGGCGATGTGATGATCGAATAAATTGCATCAGATGATAACTTTTCAAATCCGCTGACGAAAGCTGTTTCTCAGCAGAAGTTTGAGCGACCGTACATAGTTCAGGTGTAGGACACTTGAGTGATTGGCTATAGGCCAAATGGGAGATTGTTGGACAATTATGACCCATAGCATCACTATTTGTACAGAACATGGTGTTGTTGTACAAATTAACTATGTGACAAAGGAAATTGCTCTTTTATCATTTGTAATTGGATTACAAGATAATAAATAAATGATAAAAGTCCATATGATTAGATCCGGATTATAAGATATGAGACAATATTAATCCACTAAGGTTTAATCATTAAAATCCCTAGTTATAATATTATCGAGACTGGACATCGATAATGTAAAATAGATAGTATTGCACTTGTGCGCGTTGTGGGGGAGCAAATGGCATAGTTCTCATATATTTAAGTATTGGATACTTATGCAAGTGTAATAGGAGGTTGTGTTTACCAATGGTACGGAAACAGCTTCGCTCTGAATAGACCCATCGGAATCCCATTGGTAGTATGACTATGTGTCTATGGGAGTCCGAATCAGGGTAGGTGTATTTGGTCTTAACCCGAGACTTGCATCGCTAATACTTGCGACAATCAATATACTTTGGTTTTGATCATTCGGGGCTTTAACAGGTTCTGTGTACGCCTCTTTTGGGCATATTGAGAATCATAGTGTATTGGGTGTGATTTCAAGATGGAAGTATCACTCCAGTCATATGGAGATGATGATCACGCAGGATACGGAACTAGTACTCTTTAGTACTGCAGTCATCGGGATAATATGACTAGGTCATGATTATCCGATTATAGAGACTAGTTACCAGAGATCCGATATATGCTTCGTACGGGGCAAACACAATTCCAGCCCTAGGCCTAGCATGTGACATTCGATACTGGATCGCTATACGTAATACTACGTATACTACGCCTGACACATATTACATATTCCTTAAAAGAATATTTCTGGAGAATTGGGTAGGCACGGTGCTTTGCTAGAAGCCAACCATGTCTTGTAAATCGGTAAGAACGTGGTACCAGGTACGCACGTGTTCGGATAATCCGACAACCGGATTTACTGCCAACATATCCAGGGATCTCATGGGTCGCTTCCCTAAGATTCACCGATGACGTATGACTCGAACATAATTAATCTGGGATTAATTGGAAGAGAGAGAAAATTAATCTAGGATTAATTATGGAGAATTTTATCTGGGATAAAATTCAATTAGAAGAGAGAAAACCATTAATTTGGAATTAATCGATAAAATAATATATTCGATATATTAAATGAAATTAGATTTCATAACGGAATTTAAATTATATTTTAATTCGGGCGAATGAATTAATTTAGAATTAATTCGCGAGCGACTTTAATAGTAATTTTGCTAGGCATAATTATTTAATTAAATTTGATTTAATTAAGTCGCAACAGAAAATTCGTTAATTCGGAATTAACGAACCCGAGCCCGGGATGTGTTTGTGGGCCCACTCCGATTTTGAATCAAGTAGGGCCCACATCAAGTCACATCATTAGTCACTTTTAGTGATGGAAGTCACATTAACTTTTTGTGTTGTGTGTCAAGTCACCTTTTGGTGATGGAGGTAGTTGAGAGCATTAAATGCAATTTTGCTCTCAACACACTTTGTTGATTTTTGGAAAATAATAACACACTCACAAATTGAAAAACAAAAGAACTCTCCCTCTCCAACTCTCTCATTGGCCGAAAATTGGCCTCCATTTTTTCTCCAAAATGGCGTGAAGCTTAGCTTCACATTCTTGATTTTTTACTTCAAAATCTCAAGTGCTAGCACACTAAAAGGGTTATTCAAATGTGATAGGGAAACCTTTCCCATGAGTTTGGAATTCAAGAATCAAGCTTGGAAGCTCAACATACATAAAAGAGGAGCTTGGAGCAACTACACAAAGGTTGGATTTTTGTATTCTCTACATCCATTAGCCGATCAAAGTGAGTATTTTTCCGTAACTTACTTTGTTTATTCACACCATTTTATGCTTAATATGATCTTGGTTTGACCTAGAAAACCCAACAAATATTACCTTCTTTTCAACTACACTTGTGACTATTGTGGGCAAAAATGAGTTGATTAATATTTTGTTGGCTGTGTATATGGAGAATGGTAAAAATAATCGGAGAATTTACTTATTCAGTAGTTTAGAAAGAAAGATAACAACTCTAAACTTGGATAAGAAGTTTCACATGTTTAGTCACTAACTTGTTTAATCTTTTTTCTCTTGTCTTTTTATTTTTGTGTACATTAGTTTTACTATCTTTTTACTTTTGTAAAACATTTCTAGGTATCGTTGTTGTAAGCCCTTACGAGACTACAATTCGTCCACTAGGGACACCTATGGGTTTAAAGGCTGGTTGCATACGCTAAATGTAACCGTGATCCCTACGAAAGTGGCTTAGCTTAATTTTATTTTAACGATGTTTATGTTATTTTATTTTGTTGTTTTGCTCGAGGACTAGCAAAATGTTAGGTTTGGGGGTGTGATGAGTGGTAAATGTATCACTATTTCCCACTCATTTGACATAATACTTTGTATAGTTTCTTGAGCTTTGTGAATATTTTGATGTGTTTTGTGTTATTTTGTAGATAAATAAAGTTTCAGGACTCTCTGGAGGTAATTCAGGACCAAAACAATGAAATACGGATAAAAGGGTAAAATGGTCATTTAGCACATCGCGACGCCTAGCCTGCGTCTCGACCGCTAACATGCGCCGGGAGCTTGCTAAAATGTGCCGGGACACGTGTCAAAATCAGAGAAGTTTGATGTTACTAACGTGCGTTGGATCTTGCTAACGTGCGTCGATCATGCTAACGTGGGCCGATCTTGCTAACATGCGCCTGCAACGTGTCACCATCACATGCTGCCGACAATCGCCATTTCCACGTGTTGTCCACGTGTCAGCCACATGGCATTCACATCAGTCACTTGCCAAGTCAGCGTGCCACGTGTCAGCCACATCATCATCAGCCAATCATCTCATGACACGTGTCGCAATCACACGGTGCTGACAATTAACATCGCCACGTCATCGCCACGTCAGCACAATTATTGAGTTAATCATCCAAAATGCCACGTCAGCAGATAAGGGAATCAAAGCAGCCAATCAGAATATGACACGTCATCGCGTCGCACCGCAAGAGCAATCCAAGCGTCGAACGCGAGAGACCTATCGACCCCTATAAATTCAGCTCGAAATTTCAGTTTCAGATGTACCTTCCTCTCTATAAATCTTTGAGAATTCTAAGGACTTTGTTTCTAGTTTGTTTTAATTTCAATTTTGTAATGAATTTTATTTACTTTTTGTAATAGTAATTTACTTTCATTACTTTTTCAGTTTTTTACTATTCAGCAATGAGGAGGTCACTTCCCCCTGCTAGGTGAAAGGTAAAACTTTTATTATTGCTCTTAAGATTAATATCCCTTAATTATAATATAATAACTATTTAAAATTTGACTTAATGAGGATACTACTATATTGGCCGGTTGGTAATTGATATTAAATTGGTTTTAACCTGACTAAGCAAGGATACCACCTGGTTGGTTGGTTGGTAATTAATTATTAATTTAACTTAATCAGGTTACCGTCTATATGGCTGGTTGGTAATATCACACAAGTTAATATATTATATTAAAGGAGATATCTAAAATAATAGTAATAAAAGTGGATCCTTTAACCCCTAGCATTTTCTTTAATTGTACTTTTTCCTTTTTAATTTCCAGCATTTACTTTTCAGCATTTTACTTTATGTCTTTTATTTTTAAGTATTTACTAGTTGTAAATATGTGTCGTAGCTAAGCTTGTTATCTGAGGTTGTGATGAATTCCAATATCACCGGTTTATAAATGGTTATTTTATAGTTTGAGTAATATAAAGGTTTACTTATTAACTCTTAAGCTTAATGCTTCTTGTTAACTGGCCACCAATAAGATTGATCGGGTAAACTTAAAATAAACTTGACGAAGAGATTTTAGTTTTAAGACCCTGGACTTAATAGCCCACGATCTTCCTTGAGGATAGATAACCCTTTAATAGATTTCCTTACAGGATAGACATATACCTGTCGGGCGGGGGTAACCACAATTGGAACTTAATCTTAATGAATCCAAGTAATTTGATTGACATAAACATATGATTTAATTGTGTTACATTGGGTATTTGCATCTGACCATCGACAGAGGCTTTTGCAGAATTTCGTGTTCCAAGTTAGTAAACCAATATATTACAAAAACATGAAATAACCACTTTATCTTTTAAAAAGATATAGGAATAAATCACAACCTTGGATAGTTTCTTGTTATTGAATTTTCTTTAATTTATTTTCGGGCCATTTTATTTACTTGTTTTAAATTTAAGTCACCATTCCAATCAAACAATCAATCCAATTGATATTAGTAATCATTTGACCTCATAAAATTAATAGCTTAGGTATTAAGTCCTCGTGGGATCGATACTTTTTATACTACTTGAACGATACGTGCGTTTGCGTTATTCGCGTGGATTGCACCGGTCAGGCGACCTTTGCCTTACAAAACCCAAGAGAGAACGCCAACAAGCAGGCCTAGGCTCCCAGACTATAATTTTACTATTTCCCCAAGAGAATTGGTTTCGATCCTTAAGAAGATGTGAAATTAGGTAAAATGGCCCCCACGCTCCAGGGAAAGCTCCACAAATAAGAACACCAGTAAGTGTTGTGAGTTCCATCGAGATTACGGTCATACTACAGCTGAATGTGTGGCATTAAGATTGGAAGTCCTGGAGTTGTTGAATAAGGGATTTCTGAGAGACTTACTCACAGAGAAAGAAAAAGCTACATTGGCTCGAAGACATGAAAGGGATGGCCAAGGAGAGGCCCCAATTCCACCTCCACCAATTAACAACACTGTTAATTTTATTTCAGGAGGATCAGAAGTTAATGATGTATCATATTTAGCTGCCAAACGACATTCTAGGGCTGCTACGATTAGCCTTCCTCATTCGACAATGTCTATTGAGAGGATGTGCACCAACCTAACCAAGGAATTTCCAGACGACAGAAACTCCTGTAATATGAATCCACACCATGATGCTTTGGTGATCTCCTCACAAGTGGCGAATTTTCTGATCAAACGAGTGTTAGTCGACACAGGATCTTCAGCCAACATCATTTTTGCCACAGTCCTTGCAGACATGGGAGCCGAGATAGAGAAGATAAACAGAAGGACGATGATGTTGATTGGATTTAGTGGAGAATAAAAATTCACAATGGGAGAAGTATCTCACCCAGTCTACGCTGGGGGAGTCAACAAGATGACCACATTCTTGATCTTAGATTGTCCCTCAACCTACAATCTTGTCATGGGTAGGCTTTGGATTCATGAAATGAGGGCAGTATCATCCACTTATCACTAAGTTCTAAAGTTCCCTATCAAGTGGGGGATTCAAAAAATAAAAGAAGAAAAAGCCGCTTCCAGAAGCTGCTACCAAACAACCTTGAAGGTAAAAACCTAATCTGCATAGCAATTACAGAGTGGGTCTCGCAATATGGAGCCGACACTACCAAATCTGGAAGAGTTTGACGAGATCCAAATTCACCATCAACATGCAGATCATAAGGCATAGATTGGCGCTAATCTAGATCCCAAACTACAATCCGACTTGATTGACTTCTTGAAGAAGTGACACGACCGCTTCACATGGTCTCACAAATACATGACAAGGATCGATCCTGAGTTGATTACTCATGAACTCCATGTGGATCTAGACTACCCTCATGTCAGATAAAAGAGAAGAAAGTTTGCCCTAGAAAGAAATCGAATCATCGATGAAGAAATTCAAAAATTGTTGCAGAATGGTGCTATCAGGGAAGTTCAATTTCCAGAATGGCTCGCCAACGTGGTAGTAGTACGAAAGAAAAATGGAAAGTGGCGAGTCTGTATCGACTTCACGGATTTAAACAAAGCTTGTCCAAAGGATTTATTCACTCTACCTCACATTGATTCAATGGTTGATGCTACAGCTGGGCATGAATTATTAAGTTTCATGGATGCATATTCTGACTACAATCAAATCCTCATGCATCCAGACGACCAAGAGAAGACTGCCTTTGTCACCAACCGAGGTATATATTGTTACAAGGTTATGTCATTCGGCCTCAAAAATACTGGAGCCACATATCAACGTCCGGTCAACAAGATGTTCTCCAAGCAAATTGGAAAAACTATGAAGGTGTATATAGACGACATGCTGGTAAATCTTCAAAATTGAGCAACATCTAGGGCACCTGGAAGAAGCCTTTAACATAATGGACAAGTATGGGATGAAGTTGAACCCCACTAAATGCGCATTCGATGTCGCTTCAGGGAAATTCTTAGGATACGTTGTCACTCGACGCGGAATAGAAGCAAATCCAGATCAGATCAAATATATCCTTGATATCCCCTCTCCTACCAGCCTAAAAGGTTTCATGCGACTAGCATGAAGAATCGCTGCACTTAATAGGTTTACGTGTTTAGTCGTTTATTCACGATTTACGTGTTTAGCCGTTTTGAGCACCAAAAGGTTAAACATTTACTGCATTAATCAAACCCCTATTTTTTATAGCCTATAAAAGGAGCCACAATTCAGAATGAGAGGGGCAGGTTTTAGCTCTCATACTTGAAACTCTTTACGCTTCTTACTCTCTAAACACCGGCCACCGCCTTCACGGCAGTCAATAGAAGTCAATGTAACATCAAGCCTTGCTCTTCCATTATTTACATCTCGTCTTCGCCACTGACTTGAGCATCGTATAGCCTACGGAACCCACCACACCGGTGGGCGGTACTCCCCGCTCATTCTACCTTTGTTTTGCAGGTTCGCTAGTGCCCTCATACTATAGATTCTCGATTGTGGACCTCGGGCGAAAACCAGCATCCACAGAATCCCAATAAGAAATGTCTCGTGAATAATTCTAAGTCACCCAAATGTGGTCAAGTGATTCTAGAATGGTAGCCATAGCTCTAAGCTTTCATTTAGAGTTCCAAACTCTTATTAATTGTTCCATATCCAACATGAACATCTTTGACCTAATTCTTAAGCATGTTGTGTTTATACTTATAAAGTATTCTAACACAATTGATTATCCTTATTTCAACATTAAGCTATGTGATCATGTATCTAATATACAAAAGAACAGCTTATGAGAAGATCAAACATTACCTAATAAGCTTGATGCAAGATCCAATCTACTTTTTATTTGTTGAAATGGTTGGAGAACCTCCAAGTGTGCAACTTGATTTCAAGATCCAACCTTGATTTCCAATGCTAGCAAGCTTCACTTCAAGATCTAATCTTGATTTCTCCTAGATGAAATGTTGTAGAGACCTCACAAGCTTCTCTAAACACTTCTCTAACTTAGGCTAATTTCTCTAAGAATTTACTTGTACTTGTACTTGTAATTAAAACCTTCATAAAGCTTACTATTTATAGCAAAACTTAGGCAATTTTTAATTAATAAAAGTTGTAATAAATTAGGTGTGACTAATCTCCAATTTAATAAATTAGTTGTGATTAATAAAAGTGGGCTTAATCCAATTTATCCAAATATGTATAATTAGGTGTGACTAATCTCCATTGTCTCCCACTTTGATTTAATCTAATTAAATCAAGCCAAGGATTAGGAAATGGATTAATTCAATGTTTGCTACTTTGATTTAATCCAAATAAATCAAGCCAAAACCACTTATTATTACATACTTACAATTACCATAATATCCTCAAATGGTAAAGATAATTATGATTTTACAATTAAGCCATTGTGTAATTATTGAATTAATCCAATTAGATCAAAGTAAATAATCAATATTATCCAATAACATTTGATTATCTTAGTTGATAATTATAATATCGAATATTATCTTTTATCAAAAAATAATCGGCTACCCAAGTGCTCAACGAGTACACTTCATATTGGGACTCTCTAAGTTCAGACATGTTCGTCATATAATCCTAGCTAATATGTATGTAATTCGGCTACCTTCAAATTTGCGAAGAACACAAACGACATTTCTGAACTATACAAGTCGAGGTCATCACATATGTTTAACAATCCTTTCGTCATAGGCTATCCGAGTTACGCTTAGGAAACATAGAATATACCGTCAAGTTTCCGAGGAGCACATCTCATGTCGACATGTCCATGATTCTTCATAACTGATGTGATCCACCCTAGGTGATCGACTTTGGCCAAAGATTTAATAATCGTGTCTTTACTAATATGGATACCTAAACCTCTTATGGTACATATACGCCGACGGATCCTATCTTGCTTCACACTTGATTATTGAGTACATCGGTCCACACCCAACGAACATCTAGAGGCCAGACCATGAAAGGTTTCTGACATACATGGCATCAAAGTGTGGAGGATCTCACACAAAATAAATGCTATCCTATAGTTAAAGGATTAAATATGCTACTCGACTCGAGGAGATTCCTATTGATGGTGGTGTGTACTTACAAGTATTAGGAATCACCTATGAGTCATTCAGTATTCGCTTCAACGAATACCCACATGTCTCTACGAGTTTCCAAAACTCATGGTACATCGGGTTAAACCATTGGAACTCCAATTCCAATATATGACATATGCTAGTATCATAGGTTATAGGAATTTGACCGTATTCTAAAACCAACTACTAAGAATATTTACTTTAAGAATAGTTTACACCTAGTGTCAAGAGTATTCTAAGGTCGATGTCATTCTTAGCATATCTATACATCAATCTAATACGCATAATGACAATACCATTAATAAGGTATGAAATAAAAAATGTAGTTATTTTGTTAATAAATAATAACATATACAAATCGGATTGGCAGTCCAAGCACTAATTCCATCAAACTCACACTTGCTTAGTGCCAATCTGGATGGTACCATAGTCTCATCTCTTCCACATGTTTATTGAATAACTTAGGAGGTAGAGCCTTTCTAAGCGGGTCTTCTATGTTGTCTAGTCCTTGAACCTTCAACACCACTATGTCTTTTCATTCAATTATCTCTCTAATTATGCGGTATTTCCTTTCCACGTCTTTAGACTTGGAATGCGCCCTCAGCTCCTTAGCCTGCGTGATGGCTCCGTTATTATCACACTACAATGGGATCGAATCAACAATATTAGGCACAACGCCAAGTTCTATGATAAAATTTCTAATCCAAACATCTTCTTTAGCAGCTTCTGAAGCCGTTATAAATTCCGCCTCAGTGGTGGAATCAGTTGTTGAGCCTTGCTTTGAACATCACCAACTAACAGCACCACCGTTAAGGGTAATTATGTATCATGTTGTAGATTTTCTATCATCTGGATCTCTCTGGAAGTCGGAGTCTGTATAACCCTTAACTTGTAGCTCATTTTCTCCATATATCAGAAACTTATCATTGGTGCCTCTAACATATTTTAGGATATGTTTCACGGCTGTCCAATGATCATTACCTGGATCAGATTGATTTCAGCTGGTCACACTGACGTCGAAACTGATATCAGGTCTAGTATATAACATAACATACATTATGCTTCCAATACAAGAAGCATACGAAAAGTTAGACATCCTAACTCTCTCTTCCTCAGTTTGAGGTGCCATTTTCTTCGAAAGATGTATACTGTATTGAAAAAGATACATTTGCTGCCTTACAGTTGGTAAAACCGTACCTTTCTAACATCTAATTTATGTACGTCGATTGTGACAACCTTATAAGCTTCCTAACTCTATCCCGGTAGAGCCTTATATCTAGTATATAGGAAGCTCCACCCATATCTTTTATGGAGAAGTTCTTGCAAATGTAGGCTTTCATACTTTAAATAATTCATATATCATTTCCTATGATAAGGATGTCATCTACATATAAGACTAGAAAAACTATCATGCTCCCACTCACTTTCTTATAAACACATGGTTCTTCCTTCTTGATGAATCCATATAATCTAATTATCTCATCAAAATGATGATTCCAGCTTCGGGATGCCTTTTTAAGTCTATAAATAGACTTTTGGAGCTTACAAACCAAGTTTGAAGTCTCACTGGATACGAAACCCTCTGGTTGTTCCATATAGATATCATATTCAAGGAATCCATTTAGGAAAGTGGTTTTCACATCTACCTGCCATATCTCATAGTCGTGATATGCAACAATGGCTAAAAGAATCCTAATGAATTTTATCATGACTACTGGTGAAAAAGTTTCCTCATAGTCATTCCCAAGACGTTAAGCGTAACCTTTCCCTATCAGTCGGGCCTTAAAGGTTTCCACATTTACATCGGGCTCTCGTTTCCTTTTGTAAACCTATTTACAACCAATAGGTTCAGCTCTTTCAGGAAGTTCAACTAAGTCCCAGACTTGATTGGCATGCATTGAATCCATTTCGGATTTCATGGCTTCCTCTCATTTTCCCGAATTGATATCCATTATTGCTTCTTTATACGTAGTCGGATTTGTTTCCTCCAAGAGGAGAACATCAAGGCTCACATCAAATGTTAAAAATAATCTCTTAGGAGGCCTTGTTATTCTATTCGACTTACGTAGAACCTGTGTTGTAGATCCTTCATCTAATTAGATCTCTGGTTCCATCTCAGATTCCTTAATGTTGGGATCAAACTCATCAAGTTCAATCTCTCTACAATTCCCACTTTCTCACAAAAATTTCTTTTCAAGAAAAGTTACAAAACGAAAAAAAAATACATTTTGTTGCTCGAAATCGTAGAATTGATATCCTATGAAATTATCAGGTTATCCAACGAACCTACATTTATACCCTCTGGGTGCAATTTTATCCCACTGCGCAATTCTAACGTATGCAGGACAACCCCAAATCTTTAAATGCCTTAGAATTGGATTTCTACCGAACCATATCTGATAGGGGGTCATAGAAACAGCTTTCGATGGAACCCTATTAAGTATGTAGGCAGCAGTTAGTAGGCATAACCCCAAAGGTATTAAAGAAAATCTGTATAGCTCATCATGGATCGCACCATATCCAATATAGTACGATTTCTTCGTTCAGACACACCATTGTGTTGTGGTGTTCCCGGTGGGCTATATTGGGCAAGAATTCCATTCTCCCTTAAATAATTTCTGAATTCTTCACTCATGTATTCACCGCCTCGATCTGAGCTAAGGCATTTGATGAATTTACTGGTTTTTTTTCTACTTCGTTTCGAAATATTTTGAACTTGTCAAATGTTTCCGACTTATGTTTCATCAGATAGACATACCCATATCTAGACTTGTCATCTGTGAAAGTCACAAAGTTTGTTGAACCATCATGAGCGGCATGATTTAATGGACCACACACATCACTATGTATTAGTTCCAGTAAATCTCTTGCATGGTGTCCAACACCTTGAAATGGGGCCTTTGTCATCTTTTCTTGGATACATGACTCACAAATCGGATAATAATCTAAGGTAAGATTTTCAATCAAACTATCTTTTACCAATTTGGATAGACGTTTAACACCTATGTGGCCCAATCTCGTATGCAATAATTGTTGGACAATTATGACCCATAGCATCACTATTTGTACATAACATGATGTTGTTGTATAAATTAACTATGTGACAAAGGAAATTTCTCTTTTATCATTTGTAATTGGATTATTGAGATGTATAAATGATAAAACTCCATATGATTAGTACCAGATTAATAAGATATGAGACAATATTGATCCAGATAAGGTTTAATCATTAAATATCCCTAGTCGTAGTATTATCGAGACTGGACATCGATAATACGGAATAGGCTAGTATTACACTTGTGCGTGTTATGGAAGCGTAACGACATAGTTCTCATATATTTGGGTATTTGATACTCATGCAAGTGTAATAGGAGGTTGCGTTTACCGATGGTACAGAAACAGCTTCGCTCTGGATAGACCCCTCGGAATCCCATTGGTAGTGTGAATATGTGTCTATGGGAATCCGAATCAGGGTAGGTGTATTTGGTCTTAACCTGAGACTTGCATCGCTGGTACTTGCGACAATCAGTATACTTTGGTTTTGGTCGTCCAGGGCTTTAACAAGTTATGTGTACGCCTCTTCTGGGTATACTGAGAATCGTAGTGTATTGGGTGTGATGTCAAGATGAAAGTATCACTTCAGTCATATGGAGAAGATGATCACGCAGGGATACAGAACCAATACTCTCTAATATGCTGCGGCTATAGGGATAATATGACAAGGTCATGATTATCCGATTAAAGAGACTAGTTGCTTGTGATCCGATATATGCTTCGTACGGGGCAGACACAATTCCAACCTCAGGCCTAGCATGTGACATCCGATACTGGATCGTAATACACAATACTACGTATACTACGCCTGAAAAAGATTATATATTCCTTTAAAGAATATTTCTGGAGAATTGGGTAAGCACGATGTTTTGCTAGAAGCCAACCATGTCTTGTAAATCGGTAGGAACGTGGTACCGGGTATGCACGCATTCGGATAGTTCGATGACCGTATTTACTGCCAATATATCCAGGGATCTCTTGGGTCGCCTCCCAAAGATTCACCGATGATGTTTGACTCGAACAGAATTAATCTGGGATTAATTATGAGAGAGAAAATTAATCTAGGATTAATTACGGCAATAATTAATCTGGGAATTAATTATCAAAGAGAGAATTAATCTAGGATTAATTGCGTCAAGAATTTATCTGGGATTAAATTCGTTTAGAAGAGAGAACCCGATTAATTTGAAAATAATCGGCACATTAAATTTAATGGTGAAATTAGATTTTACTATTTAATTTATTTAATTGGGCTAAAATAATATATTAGATATATTAAATGAAATTGGATTTCAAAGCAGAATTAAAATTGGATTTTAATTTGTGCGAACGAATTAATTTAGAATTAATTCACAAGCGACTTCTGTAATAATATTACGAGGCATTATTATTTAATTAAATTGGATTTAATAAAGTCGCAACGGTAAATTCATTTAATTCGAAATTAAATGAATCCGGGCCGGAGCGAAGTTGCGTGTTGGATTGTCCGACTTAAATTCAGAATTTAAAAGTGGTGGGACCCACTTCACTTACATCAATTTGTTGGACATTTGATGGAAGTGGTTGGACTTATTTTATGGCTTTGATTTGTTAAAAGTAAGGCTTGCTTTACTTATGATACACTCAAGCCAATTTCAACACACAAGCTTATTATTTAAACCAAGTCAAACTTTGGAAGTGTTCATGGGTTACTATTCACAGCACCTAAAATTCTCTATTCTTCTCTCTTTGGGCGTGAACCAAGCTCTCTTCAATGGAGTTTTGGTTTCAAAATTCCTCTTAGCTAGAACTTCAATGAGTCAAAGGAAGGTGATAGGGAGACTAATCTGAGAGTTTGGAACTCGATCTCAAGCTCCGAAGCTTCAATACATCCAACAAAGAAAAAAATTTTGAACTTTCTCTACCAAGCAAGTTGAGTTTTTCCGCAACTCCTCTTCTTTATTCACACACAAATCACAACTTAGAGACCTTGGCATGTTCTAGGAAAACTGACATTGGTATCAGAGCCACCTTAAGTGTGATTTGGAATTTTAGGGTTTATGGACTTTATTTGGGGTTTTTGTGTTTAGAACATAATTTCTTCAAATAGGCGGTTTGGTTGAGTTGGTATGATGTTTAATTGGATTTGGGCATCCTTAATTTTGTGAAAATTTGATAGGATTAAATTTCCCCAAAATGTACCCCTTGGCCGAATATAAACCCTAGGAAAGCTCATGGAATTTTTGAAATTTGACATATTGGATGCGTTGTTGGCATGATAGAAATATTGAATTTTGATTTAAATTGGATTAAAATCAAATTGAATGATTTTTGTATGCCTTTGCCGTGAGTTTGTAGCATGTTATTAGAATGATTTTGCTTCAATTTTTGTTGGACATGAATTGAAAATGATGAGTATGATTAATTGAATTAATTAGTGTTTTGGAAGCATTAGATTAATTAATTGATTATGTTAATTACACTTGAATTGAATTAATTTGTAATTTGGAATAATGAGTTAATTTAATTTATTGTATTTGGGCTTAATGGGCTTGGTTGGGCCAAGCTTGGTTTAGGATAATTGGTTGGATCCAATTGGGCCTAAAACCATTTCCATAAAGTCCAAATATGATAATTGGGCCTTTAAAATTTTAATTGGGCCTAAATTTATTTTTGGCATAGGGTGATTCCTAATTGGGCCTTAGCATCTTGGGTTTGACCCATAATTGCCAAAGCCCATGCCTAAAGAATTAATTAAAAGCCCATTGGACTTTAATTGAATAGTATCGGATACTAATTGGGCCTTTGAGACCCATAATAATTGGATTTAGAATCCAAGTCTAAAAGGCACAATTAAAAGTGTAATAATTTAATTTGGAATTAAATATGAGTTAGTATTGAATATAATTTAAATTGGATTTAAAATTATAGTTCGATATAATTCAAGAATACATACTTTGAGTATTTATTCTTAAATGAGTTGGACTCGCGGAAATCAAATCGTTGTTTGAACATTGGATGGTCATTAATTCAGAGATTAATTAATTGGATTAGATTGATTGAATAACATGCTATGTGTGAATACTTGGATGTATGTATGAATAATGTATATCGGATGGATATTAGATGGGTGAGGGCAATTTTGGAAATTGTTGTAAAAAATTTAGAATTTATTAAATTGGACCTGCGTGTCCAGCCTATTACCTCATTTCTCATTGTATTTCTCTTCTCACATATTCCCCTCAATGTAAATGAGGTTTCTTTAGAAGTATTATATAATTGGGTAGAAGTATGAATAGTGCTAGCGGGAGAGAGGAAAAAGGAGTGATTTGTTCTAGGAACAAATTGTGAGATATTCATCCACATATCATTATTAATTTATTTATCGCACCTTATTATGCTTTTAGAATGCATGCTTAAGGTGTATGATGAGACCTAATCAAAGATAATTAATTGGTTGCCAATTACGTGAAAAAACCCTCAAAAAATATTAAGCGCTTTCCTTCCATTGAGTGATTCATTCTCAAGATCCAAGATTGGCACTAGTTTGTTGGCTAAAGTCAAGACCTTTGTCCATCGCGGATGTGTTTGAATCATGAAGGCTTTGTTCCATATCGTATGTCTTGTCCAAGTTGTGATTTGTTGGCCAAAGTCAAGATCACTTCTTGTCCATCGACATCGATTACGAAGCTTTCCAAAGTCAATGGGTCCCGCTTAACTGGAATCATTAAGCTTGTTGTGCCAAAGCCAAGGCTTAGTTGATTCAGAGGAAAAGGTTAGGAAAATATATTGGATATATTGGCATATATATTGTATATATGTTTCGGACTTGGAGGTCACCTACAGGATCTAGGAATTGGATGAGATCCAATTGATCTTAGAGATCTACCTAGTTAAGTATCATACAATTTGTTGGCAAAGTCAAGATTGTTTGTTATTTAACGGGATCCTAGCCCACTAAGAAACTAGGTTTCCCGAGTACTCCACAGGGGGTTAGAGGCTCGCCGAAAAATAGTGGGAGGCAAGTATTAAATTTTCAATTTCGTTTAGATACTTGCCAATACACGTTCATTTCAATTTTTTTGTCATTATTTAAATATAAATATATTAGTTGGACTAATATTTAATTATTGTTTTAATTAAACAGTTAGACTGTATTCAAACTACTTCAATTATAGTTGATTATATAATTGGATTTTAGTAATCAATATATTTGAATTTAACCAATCAAATAGTAGTTAATTATATAGTTAGACTATAGTAATCATTACATTAGATTGTACCCGAAATCGTTGATTAGATAGTTGGACTATATCAATCAAGATGAATTGAAGATTAGCGTCAATGACATAATCCTAAGTGATAAATGTCTTTTACGGCTTTAATTTTCATATTGGGAAATGAATTTCAGGATAGTCCTGCGAGTTGAGAAGTTACTCTATTTGATAGAGCGACTTCTCGGTCCTAAGCCCGGAGTTGAGCAAATAGTAGAGCATGATCTTTGGAAGATTCATGTGATGATAACTTTAGTGCTCAATCTGTTATGCTTGCCGCAAAGACTCCTTAATTTCTTCGTCAGAACTAAGGATTAGATCATTATAGTATGATATTGAAATTGAAGGATCTTCATAGATCTATACTTAGATCTTAGAAGTGTTGATTGCAAAAGATAATTCTTGGAGAGTTAATGGCTTTGCTCAAGGAGTCAGAGCCAGAACTTGCAAAAAGGCAAGAAGCGCAAGGCACATCTTACTTCAACATCCCAGAAGGTCAAGGCTTGGCCGAAGACTTCTAGGGATGTGAAAAGGGGCAAAGAAAAAATCATCACAGTCTTCTAGGAAGACAAAGGACATATCCCAAGATGTCTGCCTAAACTGTTGCAAATGGGATCACTAGAAGAGTGACTGCCGAATGGACAAGCCAGACATGAATGAAGAGAAGGCGGGGCAAGGCTCTGACTTCAAATATGTTTTTCATAAACATATTCAGTACTATTTTCAAAATTGGATTTTGATACTAGATGTGGTACATGAATATGTACTGATGTGCAGAATCTGCTGATTAGCACGATACTGGCTTTATATGAGATTGACCTGCGATTCAGAAACGTGACGAGAGTTGCTGTTTTGGCTGTGCAAACCTAAGTTTTGGAACTGCCCTTTTGGGCGTGTACCTAAATTAGGAAACTGTTAAAATGTACCTAGTTTGACTAGAAACATTATCTTTATATCTAAGTTTAACCGTTGCGGGTATACCTTTATATTCTAGAACACTAAGTGTTTTGTTTATAAAGTTGATATTGAGATAAACGCATTGGATGTGAATAACAAATTTATATTTTGAATATAAACAAATCTCAAACATATAAAATGACAAACAAATAGCTCAAACTGAATTAATCAGTTGAGACTTATTTGTGGCATTGTTGTCTGGGACACATAAACAAGACTCGTATATCCACACTTTCGAAGAGTGGATACTAGGACGATTTGATTCTAATTAAAATGATGTCTACGAATCTAGTCTATTAGGCAAAGTGCCTAAAATACCTTTTACTTGGTAAAAGTGTAAGTGCCACCGATCTGTTAGCCCTCGTTCATAGTGACGTAAATGGGCCCATATCTAGCTAGGCTATAAGAGAGGATATGAATACTTCGCAACCTTTACGGATGTAGCATCGCGTTACGGTTATGTGTTTCAAATGAAACACAAATCGGAAACTTTTGAGTAATTCAAATAGTTTCGACACGAAGTAGACAGACAGACCAGCTAAAGTATTAAACCGTCACGGTTAGACCGTGGTGGAAAATACTTAAGCAATAAGTTTCTCGATTACCTGAAAGAGTATAGTATTCTTTCACAGCGGACTCCTCCCGGAACACCTCAATTTGACGGTGTGTCCAAACTGAGAAACCGAACTTTGTTGGACATAGTTAGGTTAATGATGAGTCGCTTTGAGCTACCAATTTCCTTCTGAGGATAAGCATTAAACAGTGCAATACTTATTTTGAATAAGGTTCCATGAAAATCTGTTAGACAGACTTCATATTAGATATGAACATGAAAGAAACCTGGTTTTCTCATTCCTGAAGATTTGGGAATGTTGGGCATATGTTTGGATGATCCCAAACTAGAACCCAAATCGGATAAGTGACTAATTTGTAGGTTTTCCTAGGGAAACTGAAGTATAGTACTTATACAACTCACAAGAGAACAATGTAATTGTTGCTCTCCATGCGGTTTTCCTAAGAGGAATTCCTATATGTAGTGGTAAGTGGGAGGAAAGTAAAACTCAATGAAAATCAGAGTAATACTATTCCTAGCACCGAGTCCTCACGAAACACCAACAGTTCATCAGAGATGAAACTGTACCAATAATCTTCGAATACACAAGAACCGCGTAGGTCGGAGAGAGTCAGAAAATAACCTGGGAGGTATGAGTTTCTGATCTCACCTCATGTAGATGTTAATCTTATTGAGGAAGACGAACCGACTACATATGAGGAAGTGATACAAGGTATCGACTCCATTTATGGCAAATTGTCATAAAGTCCGAAATGGATTCCATGTATATCAACCAAGTTTGGATACTAGTTGATGTACCAAAAGGCATTGTGCCTATTGGTGAGTCTTCATGGTGAGGACATACATGAAATATGGCAACATACAAACGTACAAAGCTAGGCTTGTAGTGAAAGGGTATTGTCATTAACATAGTGTTGATTACGATGAAATCTTTTACCTAATGCCATGATTAAATCCATTCGGATAATGCTTGCTAATGCTGCATATTTTTTTTTATAAAATATGGCAGTTAAACGTCAAAATTGCTTTCCTTAAACGGAATTATTTTGGAGGATGTTTATAAACATCCTGACGGTTTTGTCGTACCTAAACAAGCAAACAAGGTTTGCAAGTTAAATCGATCCATTTATGGATTGAAGCAAGCATTGTGTTCTTGGAACCAGCGTTTTGATGTAATCATAATGGTATATGATTTAATTCAAAACGAATATGATTCTTGTGTATATAAGGAGGTTAGTGGGAGCGCACTAACAATGATTGTCCTATAAGATGATGATATATTGCTTCATAGCAATGACATTCCCATATTAACAATCGGTGAAAGCTTGGTTTTCATTAAAATTCTCCATGGAATACTTGGGAGAGGCAACCTTTATTCTAGGAATAAGGATCTACTGGGATAGATATAAAACTTGTTGATACTCTCCGAGAACTCGTACATTGAAAGATATGTATGTGACCTGGTATCTCATATGCTTTGAGCATATGGAGTCACAATCAGGCCGATCCAGTTGATAGTCACTGGATTTATATTAAGAACATCCTTGAGTATCTTAGACGAACTAAGGATGCGTTCTTAATTTATGGAGAAGGAGAACTTGAAGTGACTGGGTTCACCGCTGTAAGTTTCTAAACCGAAAAAGACGACTATAAGTTGCAATAAAGGTACTTATATAGTTTGAGTAACGGAACAGTAAGGTGGAAATCTTCCAAGCAAGATACTGTTGCCGAATAAACAACAAAAGCGGAACATTGCTGCAGCTGAGGCAGCAAAAGAAGCACTTGAATCTATAATATCCCTAATTAGATTAGGAGTTGTTCTGTTAGCAGCTGAGCTAGGCTACAACATAGGCTAAGGAACCACGGTCTCATCAATGATCCAAGTATGTACTTCAATTATTTCATCTGATTCGTTAGATCATATATCATGGCGATGTAATGATCGAATAAAATGCATCAGATGATGACTTTGTAAATCCGCTGACGAAAGTTGTTTCTCAGCAGAAGTTGGAGCGACCCGTACATAGTTCAAGTGTAGTACACTTGAGTGATTGGCTATAGGCCAAGTGGGAGATTGTTGGACAATTATGACCCATAGCATCACTATTTGTACAGAACATGGTGTTGTTGTACAAATTAACTATGTGACAAAGGAAATTACTGTTTTATCATTTGTAATTGGATTACCGAGATGTATAAATGATAAAAGTCCATATGATTAGTACCAGATTAATAAGATATGAGACAACTTTGATCCAGATAAGGTTTAATCATTAAATATCCCTAGTCGTAGTATTATCGAGACTGGACATCGATAATACGGAATATGCTAGTATTACACTTGTGCGTGTTATGGAAGCGTAACAACATAGTTCTCATATATTTAAGTATTTGATACTTATGCAAGTGTGATATGAGGTTGTGTTTACCGATGGTACAAAAATAGCTTCGCTCTGGATAGACCCATCGGAATCCCATTGGTAGTAAGACTATGTGTCTATGGGAATCCGAATCAGGGTATGTGTATTTGGTCTTAACGTGAGACTTATATCGCTAGTACTTGCGACAATTAATACGCTTTGGTTTTGGTCGTTCAGGACTTTAACAGGTTATGTGTACGCCTCTTCTGGGTTTATTGAGAATCGTAGTGTATTGGGTGTGATGTCAAGATGGAAGTATCACTTCAGTCATATGGAGAAGATGATCACGCAGGGATACAGAACTGGTACTATCTAATATGCTTCAATTATCGGGATAATCGGATAATATGACAAGGTCATGATTATCCGATTAAAGAGACTAGTTGCTTATGATCCGATATATGCTTCGTACGGGGCATACACAATTCCAGCCCCAGGCTTAGCATGTGACATCTGATACTGGATCGTAATACGCAATACTACGTATACTACGTCTGACAAAGATTACATATTCTTTTAAAGAATATTTCTGGAGAATTGGGTAGGCACAGTGCTTTGCTAGAAGCCAACCATGTCTTGTAAATCGGTAGGAACGTGGTACCGGGTACGCAGGCATTCGGATAGTCCGATGACCGTATTTATTGCCAACATATCCAGGGATCTCTTGGGTCGCCTCCCAAAGATTCACCGATGATGTTTGACTCGAACATAATTAATCTGGGATTAATTATGAGAGAGAAAATTAATCTGGGATTAATTACGGTAATAATTAATCTGGGAATTAATTATCAAAGATAGAATTAATTTAGGATTAATTGCGTCAAGAATTTATCTAGGATTAAATTTGTTTAGAAGAGAGAACGCGATTAATTTGGAATTAATCGGCAAATTAAATTTAATGGTGAAATTATATATTACTATTTAATTTATTAATTGGGCTAAAATAATATATTAGATATATTAAATGAAATGGGATTTCAAAGCGGAATTAAAATTGGATTTTAATTTGTGTGAACGAATTAATTTAGAATTAATTCACATGCGACTTCCGTAATAATATTGCGAGGCATTATTATTTAATTAAATTGGATTTAATAAAGTCGCAACGGTAAATTCATTTAATTTGGAATGAAATGAATCCGGGCCCGAGCGAAGTTACGAGTTGGATTGTCCGACTTAAATTCGGAATTTAAAAGTGGTGGGACCCACTTCACTTACATCAATTTATTGGACATTTGATGGAATTGGTTGGACTTATTTTATGGCTTTGATTTATTAAAAGTAAGGCTTGCTTTACTTATGATACACTCAAGCCAATTTCAACACACAAGCTTATTATTTAAACCAAGTCAAACTTTGGAAGTTTTCATGGGTTACTATTCACAGCACCTAAAATTCTTTATTCTTCTCTCTTTGGGCGTGAACCAAGCTCTCTTCAATGGAGTTTTGGTTGCAAAATTCCTTTTAGCTAGCACTTCAATGAGTCAAAGGAAGGTGATAGGGAGACTAATCCGAGAGTTTGGAACTCGATCTCAAGCTCCGAAGCTTCAATACATCCAACAAAGAAATAAAAGTTTTGAACTTTCTCTACCAAGCAAGGTGAGTTTTTTCGCAACTCCTCTTCTTTATTCACACACAAATCACAACTTAGAGACCTTGGCTTGTTCTAGGAACACTAACAATAATTCAGTATTATTTAATTCAGACTTTATACTTGTATTTTTCTCTATATTAAAGATATCTCTACATATTTCCAAAACATTGTGACCGTTTGATAAAGAACATTCACATTTCAATAAATTTTATTTATCATACAAACATAAAGTTTCATCCTTAATGTTTATTTTATATCCCTCTTTATCTAATATTGACAGTGATATTATTTTTCTGATAATTGAGGGAACATAATAACAGTCATGCAAATCTAATTTACATCCATTTGGGAGATATAGAACAACTGTTCATATGACTTTGACATCCAATGTCTCGCCATATCTAACTCTAAGCTGGATCTCCTCTTTATTCAGCCTTCTTTTAACCCTCATTTCCTGCAGGGAATTGCAAATATAAGTAGGACTGCCAGTGTCTAACACCCATCCACTATTTGCATCTAAGGCTAATGAGATGTTAATAATTGGAAAAATACAAAGCGTATATGAGGGTCCTAATTTTCCTTTAAGCTCTGAATAGTCCTTCTTCCAGTATCCAGACTTCTTGCATTGTACACATTGATCACGAGCTACTTTCAGTTTTGAGCCTTTGCACTTCTTGGAGTTCTTCTTTGATATCTTCTTCTTCCCCATCTTTATTTTCTTTGACTTCCCAGAAGTCTTTGAAGAGCCAGCTCCACCATGGAGATATAGTGTGGGGTTGCCTTTCCTCAAATCTTGCTCTGCCATGAGTAGCATATTATGAAGTTATTCGTATGTGGTTTGCATCGAATGCATATGGAAATTTAATACAAAACCAACATAAGAACCAGACAAATAAGACATAATCAAATTATGACCCATCTGTTCATCAAACACAATGCCCTTTCGTTCCAGATATCGAATCTGATCTATCATATTCAAAACATGAGTGATGACATCTCCTCACTCCTTGAGTTCAGCACAGAATAATTCCTGAGGCCTTCGATAAAGTTCCATCTCTTGATTCACCTCGAAAAACTCCTTGAGTGTTCGCATGATGCTCCAAGCATCTGGTACTTCAATGTATTGTCTCAGCAAATATGGAACCATTGATCCCAAGATGTAGGATTTCACCTTCAGGTTATCATCCTTCCATCTATTAAAAGTTTCTTGCTCGTCTGGAGTGGAGTCAGGATCGATTTCAACAGGCAGTGGATTGACAGTGACATAAGTCAACGTTTCAAACTCTAAGACAATGCGCATGTTCATTTCCCATTCGAAATAATTTTCGGCTCCTTTTAGCTTATTGGAATCCAAAAGTTTCATAAATGTATTAGTGACAGCCATCTACAAGATAATATTTTTGAGTAGTAGCAGAACAGTTTTCATTTCAAAATAATAACACTAATTGATTATGGAATTTTAAATCTATTAGTGCCCTCCCACTACTTTACGTAATTCTGTAATCTCCCTTAGTGGAAAAATAGAAATTTGACTATCAAAATTTCATAGCGAGAAGTAGATCCCATGACATTTACTTCAGCCTCAAACTAATTACGATATTGGCCTTTATAAACTCATTAGGTAGACCTCCAAGGTCAATCACTTCATGTGACTCATATTTGGTCCTGAATCGTTTCTTATCCTCACACTAAGGACAATATTGGATTAAGGCTTGTTCTAGGTGTATACTTGTCAATGTGTACTAATGAGCTCCATATGTACACCCTCACACTAATGATGATATTGGGTGATTGCGTTAACTCATAACGCTACACCTAATGTTTTACCGGAACGACCTAAGTTATGAGAACTTATACCCTCACACTAATGACGATATTGAATATAAGTAGTAAGAACCCATTCATCTTTGTATTGACAAGAAGGACTATCCAATAATGCTCCAACATTACTAATACTATTACTTAAATAAAGTAATCACCTAATCACATGAGATTTATGACAATCAAGTCATTAATTTAATTAGGTCAAAGTTTTAATTTAAAAAATATTTTACATATCCAATATGTCTTATGCATAATTAAATTAAAATTACTATGGCATAAATTCAAAAACATATGTTGTGTGGTTAAGCCTTGCTACTGATATCATTCTGTTGGGGCAGTCGTGGAACCCTTAGGGTCAGATCGGTGCCCCACGCAGCAGAAATAGGTCTAACCTATGGTTATCAAGTTTGGGTGTAATTTTAAATTATTTAATGAAATACTATATTCCATTATGAGTGTATAGGAAAAAACATGGGCTGAATTAGAGTCTGGAAAGTCCAAAAAAAAAAGTAAAATAAAATCAGTGCGCGAAAAGCACAACGCGCGGGCTACAGTGCCGCTCGCACTATGTGCTACAGTGTCGTGCGCACTGTGTAATTTTTTTTTTCATTTCTATCTTTCTTTCAGCTCACTGGAAAGTGAGCTGAATGAATTAGGGTCTATTACCCTAATTTCTTCTGCCTCTCCCTAAACACTTCAAAAACACCCCAAATTAATTTTTAACATCAAAATCAACTTCAACACATGTTATAGAATAAAAAATAAATTTTTCAAAATATAAAATATTTTTACAAAAATAAAAATTTATTCTAAATACGCACTTGCGTAAATTTTGAATCCAAAACAAAAACCAAATTAGAATCCCAATAAGAAATATCTCGTGAATAATTTTAGGTCACCCAAAGGTAGTCAAGTGATTTTAGAATGGTAGCCATAGCTCTAAACTTTAATTTATAGTTCCAAACTCTTATTAATTGTTCCATATCCAACATGAACATCTTTGACCTAATTCATAAGCATGTTGTGTTTATACTTCTAAAGTATTCTAACACAATTGATTAGCCTTATTTCAACATTAAGCTATGTGATCATGCATCTAATACACAAAAGAATATAGCTTAGGAGAAGATCAAACATTACCTAGTAAGTTTGATGCAAGATCCAATCTACTTCTCCTTTGTTGAAATGGTTGGAGAACCTCCAAGGTGTGCAAGCTTGACTTTAAGATCCAACCTTGATTTCCAATGCTAGCAAGTTTTACTTCAAGATCTAATCTTGACTTCTCCTAGATGAATTGTTGTAGAGACCTCACAATCTTCTCTAAACAATTCTCTAACTTAGGCTAATTTCTCTAAAAATTTGCTTGTACTTGTACTTGTAATTAAAACCTTCCTAAAACTTGCTATTTATAGCAAAACTTAAGCAATTTTTAATTAATAAAAGTTGTAATAAATTTTTAAGTGGGCTTAATCCAATTTGTCCAAATATGTATAATTAGGTGTGACTAATCTCCATTGTCTCCCATTTTGATTTAATCCAAGTAAATCAATACAAGGATTAGGAAATGGATTAGTTCAATGTTTGGCACTTTGATTTAATCCAATTAAATCAAACCAAAACCACTTATTATTACATACTTACAATTACCATAAAATCCTCAAATGGTAAAGATAATTATGATTTTATAATTAAGCCCTTGTGTAATTATTGAATTAATACAATTAATCCAATTAGATCAAAGTAAATAATCAATATTATCCAATAACATTTGATTATCTTAGTTGATAATTATAATATCGAATATTATCTTTTATCAAAAAATAATCGGCTACCCAAGTGCTCAACGAGTACACTTCATATTGGGACTCTCTAAGTTCAGACATGTTCGTCATATAATCCTAGCTAATATGTATGTAATTCGGCTACCTTCAAATTTGCGAAGAACACAAACGACATTTCTGAACTATACAAGTCGAGGTCATCACATATGTTTAACAATCCTTTCGTCATAGGCTATCCGAGTTACGCTTAGGAAACATAGAATATACCGTCAAGTTTCCGAGGAGCACATCTCATGTCGACATGTCTACGATTCTTCATAACTGATGTGATCCACACTAGGTGATCGGCTTTGGCCAAAGATTTAAGAATCGTGACTTTACTAACATGGATAGTGATGGAGTTGGTGCTTGGAGTGCCAATCCGAATTGTACATTTTATTATTTATTAATAAAATAACTATATTTTTCATTTCATACCCTATTAATGGTATTGTCATTACGTGTATTAAATTGATGTATCGTTATGCTAAGAATGACATCGACCTTAGAATAGTTTTGACACTAGGTGTAAACTATTCTTAAAGTAAATATTCCTAGTCGTTGGTTTTGGAATACGGTCGAATTCCTATAACCTAGAAGACTAGCACATGTCGTATATTGGAATTGGAGTTCCAATGGTTTAACGCGATGTACCATGAGTTTTGGAAACTCGTATAGACATGTGGGTATTCGTTGGAGCGAATACTGAATGACTCACATGTGATTCCTAATAGTTGGAAGTACACACCACCGTCAATAGGAATCTCCTCGAGTCGAGTAGCATATGTAATCTTTTGACTATAGGATAGCATTGATTTTGTGTGAGATCACACTTAGATGCAATGTATGTCAGAAACCTTTCATGGTCTGGCCTCTAGATGTTCGTTGGGTGTGGACCGATGTACACAGTAATCAAGTGTGAAGCAAGATAGGATCCGTCGGCCCGTATGTGTACCATAAGGGGTTTAGGTATCCATTTTAGTAAAGTCACGATTCTTAAATATTTGGCAAAGTCGATCACCTAGGGTGGATCACATCAGTTATGAAGAATCGTGGACATGTCGACATGAGATGTGCGTCTTGGAAAATTGACGGTATATTCTATGGTTCCTAAGCACAAATCGGATAGCCTACGACGGAGGGATTGTTACACATATTTGATGACCTCGACTTGTATAGTTCAGAAAGGTCGTCGTGTTCTTCGCGAATTCGGAGGTGGCCGAATTGCGTACATATAGCTAGGCTTATATGACTAACGTATCTGAACTTAGAGAGTCCCAATATGAAGTGTACTCGTTGAGCACTTGGGTAGCCGATTATTTTTGATAAAATATAATATTCGATATTATAAGTAGAACTAAGGATAATCAAGTGTTATTGGATAACATTGATTATTTATTTGACCTAATGGATTATTCAATAATTAGACAAGGGCTTAATTGTAAAATCATAATTATCTTTACCATTTGAGGATAG
Organism: Zanthoxylum bungeanum; assembly: GCA_019454045.1. NCBI lineage: Eukaryota > Viridiplantae > Streptophyta > Magnoliopsida > Sapindales > Rutaceae > Zanthoxylum > Zanthoxylum bungeanum. The sequence continues at coordinate 46,306 of SKCR01052653.1, forward strand.
TTGTATTGTAAATATGTAATATATGTATTTGTAGAGTATGTATAGGTGGTTTTGGCTTGATTTAATTGGATTAAATCAAGGTGGCAACATTTAACTAATCCATTTCCTAATCTTTGGCTTGATTTAATTGTATTAAATTAAAGTGGGAGACAATGTAGATTAGTCACACCTAATTATACATATTTGAACAAATTAGATTAAGCCCACTTAAAAGTTGATTACAACTTTTATTAATTAAAAATTGCCTAAGTTTTGCTATAAATAGCAAGCTTTAGGAATGTTTTAATTACAAGTTCAAATACAAGCATAAGCAAATTCTTGAGAGATTAGCCTAAGTTAGAGAAGTGTTTAGAGAAGCTTGTGAGGTCTCTACAACATTTCATCTAGGAGAAATCAAGATTGGATCTTGAAGTGAAGCTTGGAAGCATTGGAAACAAGATTGGATCTTGAGTCAAGCTTGCACACCTTGGAGGTTCTCCAACAATTTCAACAAAGGAGAGTAGTAGATTGGATCTTGCACAAGCTTACTAGGTAATGTTTGATCCTCTCCAAAGCTATGTTTATTTGTGTATTAGATGCATGATCACATAGCTTAATGTTGAATAAGGCTAATCAATTGTGTTAGGATACTTTAGAAGTATAAACACAACATGCTTGTAATTAGGTCAAAGATGTTCATGTTGGACATGGAACAATTAATTAGAGTTTGGAACTCTAGATTAAAGCTTAAGTTATGGATACCATTCTAGATTCACTTGACCACCTTTAGGTGGACTAGAATTGTTCACTGGACATTTCGTAATTGGGATTCTAAAATGGTTTGTGTAATGGATTCAAATTTACGCTAATGCGTATTTAGAATAAATTTATGTTTTTGGAAAAATATTTGATATTTTGAAAAACTAGATTTTTATTCTATAACATGTGTTTATGTGGTTTTTGAAATTAAAAATTAATTACGGATGTTTTTGAAGTGTTTAGGGAAGACCGGAATAGATTAGGGTAAAGACCCTAATCCATTCAGCTCACTGGAATGTGAGCTGAATGCAAAAGGAAATGAAACAAAAAAAGATATATATGCAGCACCTGGGCGCTACAGTGCGCCGCGCGCACTGTAGCGCGTGTGCTTCACGCACGCGGTGCCCTTCGCGCGCATTGATTTTGTTTTGCTTCGTTCTGGAGCTTCCGGACTCCGATTCAGTCCCGGTTTTTTCCTATACACTTGTAATGGAATGTAGTATTTCATTAAAATTTTAAATTACACCCATACTTGATATCCATGGGTTAGACCCATTTCCGCCCGGCTCGCGGGGTACCGATCGACCCTTAAGGGTTCCACAACTGCCCCAACAGAATGGTATCAGTAGCAAAGGCTTAACCACACAACACATATTTTGAATCTATGCCATAGAAATTTTATTTAATTATGCATAAGACATATTAGATATGTATTGCATGTTTTAAATTAAAATTTTGACCTAATTAAGTTAATGACTTGATTGTCATAAATCTCCCGTGATTAGGTGATTACTTTTAAGTAATAGTATTAATAATGTTGGAGCATTATTGGATGGTCCGTCTTGTTAATACGAGATGAATGAGTTCTTACTACTTATATCCAATATCGTCATTAGTGTGAGGGTATAAGTGCTCAGAACTTAGGTCGCTCCGGTAAAACATTAGATGTAGCGTTATGAGTTAACGTAGTCATCCAATATCGTCATTAGTGTGAGGGTGTACATACGAAGCTCATTAGTGCACATTGACAAGTATACACCTAGAACACGTTTTAATCCAATATCGTCATTAGTGTGAGGATAAGAAACGGTTCAGGACCAAACCAGGAGTCACATGAAGTGATTGACCTTGAAGGTCTACCTAATGAGTTTCAAAGGCCAATATCGTCATTAGTGTGAGGCTGGAGTAAATGTCATGGGATCCACTTCCCGCTATGAAATTTTGATATTTATATTTTTTAGTTAAGGGAGATTACGAAATTACGTAAAGTAGTGGGAGGGCACTGATAGATTTAAAATTCCATAATCAATTAGTGTTATCATTTTTGAAATGAAAATTATTCTGCTACTACTCATAAATATTGTCTAGTAGATGGCTGCCGCTAATCCATTGATGAAACTTTTGGATTCCAATAAGCTAAAAGGAACCGAGAACTATTTCGAATGGGAAATGAACATACGCCTTGTCTTGGAGTATGAAAAGTTGACTTATGTCACTATCAATCCACTGCCTGTTGATATCGATCCTGACTCCACTCCAGAAGAGCGAGAAACTTTTGATAGATGGAAGGATGATAACCTAAAGGTGAAATCCTACATCTTAGGATCGATGGTTCCAGATTTGCTGAGACAGTACATTGAAGTACCAGATTCTTGGAGCATCATGCGAACACTCAAGGAGTTGTTCGACGTAAATCAAGAGATGGAACTTTATCGAAGGTCTAAGGAACTGTTCCGTGTTGAACTCAATGAGGGATGAGCTGTCAGCACTTATGTTTTGAACATGATTGACCAAATTCGATATCTTGAACGACAGGGCATTGTGTTTGATGAAAGGCTAGGCCGTAATTTGATTCTGTCTTCTTTGCCTGGTTCTTATACTGGTTTTGTATTGAATTGCCATATGCATTCGATGCAAGCCACATACGAAGAACTTCATAACATGCTACGCACGGCGGAGCAAGATTTGAAGAAAGGCAACCCCACATTGTATCTCCATGGTGGAGCTGGCTCTTCAAAGACTTCTGGGAAGTCAAAGAAAATTAAGATGGGGAAGAAGAAGATATCAAAGAAAAACTCCAAGAAGCGCAAAGGCGCAAAACCGAAAGTAGCTCGTGATTAATGTCTACAATACAAGAAGTTTGGACACTGGAAGAAGGACTGTCCAGAGCTTAAAACAGGACCCTCAGGTACGCTTTGTATTTTTCCAATTATTGACATCTCATTAGCCTTAGATGCAAATAGTGGATGGGTGTTAGACACTGGCAGTCCCACTCATATTTGCAATTCCCTGCAGGAAATGAGGGTTAAACGAAGGCTGAATAAAGGGAAGATCCAACTTAGAGTTGGCAATGGCGAGACATTGGATGTCAAGGCCATAGGAACTGTTTTTCTAGATCTTCCAAATGGATGTAAATTAGATTTGCATGATTGTTATTATGTTCCCTCACTTATCAGACAAATAATATCACTGCCTATATTAGATAAAGAGGGATATAAAATAAACATTAAGGATGAAACTTTATGTTTGTATGATAAAGAAAATTTATTTAAAATGTGAATGTTCTTTATCAAACGGTCATTATACTTTGGAAACATGTAGAGATGTCTTTAATATAGTGAAAATACAAGTAGGAAGTCTGAACTAAATAATACTGAATTATGGCATATGAGATTGGGCCATATAGGTGTTAGACGTCTATCCAAATTGGTGAGGAGGATGGTTTGATTGAAAATCTTACCTTAGATCCTTATCCGATTTGTGAGTCATGTATCCAAGGAAAGATGAAAAATGCCCCATTTCAAGGTGTTGGACACCGTGCTGGAGATTTACTGGAGCTAATACACAGTGATGTGTGTGGTCCATTAAATCATGCCGCTCATGATGGTTCCACATACTTTGTGACTTTCACAGATGAAAGTCTAGATATGGATATGTCTATCTGATGAAACATAAATCGGAAACATTTGACAAGTTCAAAATATTCCGAAACGAAGTAGAAAAACAAACCAGTAAATTTATCAAATGCCTTAGATCAGATCGATCGGGGCGGTGAATACATGAGTGAATAATTCAGAAATTATTTAAGGGAGAATGGAATTCTCGCCCAATATAGCCACCAGGAACACCTCAACACAATGAAGTGTCTGAGCATAGAAATCGTACTTTATTGGATATGGTGCGATCCATGATGAGCTATACAGATCTTCCTTATTTCCTTTGGGGTTACGCTTTACAAACTGCTGCCTACATACTTAATAGGGTTCCATCGAAATCTGTTCTAGACCCCTATCAGATATGGTTCGGTAGAAATCCAAGTCTTAAGCATTTAAAGATTTGGGGCTGTCATGCATATGTTAGAATTGCGTAGCGGGATAAACTAGCACCCATAGGGTATAAATATAGGTTCGTTGGATATCCTGATAATTCCATGGGATATCAATTCTACGATTCCGAACAACGAAATGTATTTGTTGTTTGTTTTGCAACTTTTCTTGAAAATCAATTTTTGAGAGAAAGTGGGAATTGTAGAGAGATTAAACTTGATGAGTTTGATCCCAACATTAAGGAACCTGAGATGGAAACATAGAGATCCAACTAGGTGAAGGATCTACAACACAGGTTCTATGCAAGTCGAATAGAATATCAAGGCCTCATGAGAGACTATTTTTAACATCTGATGTGAGCCTGATATTTCCTCTTTGAGGAAACAGATCCGACTACGTATAAGGAAGCGATATTGGATATCGATTCGGGAAAATGGCAGGCAGGAAGCCATGAAATCTGAAATGGATTCAATGCATGCAATCAAGTCTGGGACTTAGTTGAACTTCTTGAAGGAGTTAAACCTATTGGCTGTAAATGGGTTTACAAAATGAAGCGAGGGCCCGATGGAAAGGTGGAAACCTTTAAGGCCCGACTGGTAGCGAAAGGTTATCTCAACGTCCTGGGATTGACTATGAGGAAACTTTTTCAACAGTAGCCATGCTAAAATCCATTAGGATTCTTTTAGCCATTGCTGCATATCACGACTATGAGATATGGCAGATGGATGTGAAAACCGCTTTCCTAAATGGATTCCTTGAAGAAGATATCTATATGGAACAACCAGAGGGTTTCATATCCAGCGAGACTTCAAACTTGGTTTGTAAGCTCCAAAAGTCTATTTATGGACTTAAACAGGCATCCCGAAGCTGGAATCGTCGTTTTGATGAGATAATTAGATTATCTGATTCATCAAAAATGAGGAAGAACCATGTGTTTATAAGAAAGTTAGTGGGAGCATGATAGTTTTCCTAGTCTTGTATGTAGATGACATCTTTATCATAGGATATGATATAGGGATGATGCAAAGTGTGAAAGCCTACCTTTGCAAGAACTTCTCCATGAAAGATATGGGTGAAGCTTCCTATATACTAGGTATAAGGCTCTATCGAGATAGAGTCAGGAAGCTTATAGGGTTGTCACAATCGACGTACATAGACAAAATGTTAGAAAGGTACAGTTTTACCAACTGCAAGGCAGCAAATGTACCTTTCCGATACGGCATACATCTTTCGAAGAAAATGGCACCTCAAACTGAGGAAGAGAGAGTTAGGATGTCTAACTTGCCATATGCTTCTTGCATTGGAAGTATAATGTATGTTATGTTATGTACTAGACCTGACATCAATTTCGGCGTCAGTGTGGCCAGCCGATATCAATCTGATCCAGGTAATGATCATTGGACAGCCGTGAAACATATCCTAAAATATCTTAAAGGCACCAAGGATAAGTTTCTGATATATGGAGAAGATGAGCTACAAGTTAAGGGTTATACAGACTCCGACTTCCAGGGAGATCCAGATGATAGAAAATCTACATCAGGATACATATTTACCCTTAAAGGTGGTGCAATTAGTTGGCGTTGTTCAAAGCAAGGCTCAACAACTGATTCCACCACTGAGGTGGAATTTATAGCGGCTTCAGAAACTGCTAAAGAAGCTGTTTGGATTAAAAATTTTATCACAGAACTTAGCGTTGTGCCTAGTATTGTGGATTCGATCCCATTATACTGTGATAATAACGGAGCCATCGCACAGGCTAAGGAGCCGAGGGCGCATTCCAAGTCTAAACACGTGGAAAGGAAATACCGCGTAATTAAAAAGATAATTGAACGAAAAGATATAGTGGTCTTAAAGGTTCAAGGACAAGACAACATAGCAGACCCGCTTACAAAGGCCTTACCTCCTAAGTTATTCGATAAACATGTGGAGGAGATGGGACTACGGTACCATCCAGATTGGCACTGAGAAAGTGGGAGTTTGATGGAGTTGGTGCTTGGAGTGCCAATCCGAATTGTACATTTTATTATTTATTAATAAAATAACTATATTTTTCATTTCATACCCTATTAATGGTATTGTCATTACGCATATTAAATTGATGTATCGTTATGCTAAGAATGACATCGACCTTAGAATAGTTTTGACACTAGGAGTAAACTATTCTTAAAGTAAATATTCCTAGTCGTTGGTTTTGGAATACGGTCGAATTCCTATAACCTAGAAGAGTAGCACATGTCGTATATTGGAATTGGAGTTCCAATGGTTTAACGCGATGTAACATGAGTTTTGGAAACTTGTATAGACATGTGGGTATTCGTTAGAGCGAATACTGAATGACTCACAGGTGATTCCTAATAGTTGGAAGTACACACCACCGTCAATAGGAATCTCCTCGAGTCGAGTAGCATATGTAATCCTTTGACTATAGGATAACATTGATTTTGTGTGAGATCCTCCACACTTAGATGCCATGTATGTCAGAAACATTTCATGGTCTGGCCTCTAGATGTTCGTTGGGTGTGGACCGATGCACACAGTAATCAAGTGCAAAGCAAGATAGGATCCATCGGCCCGTATGTGTACCTTAAGGGGTTTAGGTATCCATGTTAGTAAAGTCACGATTCTTAAATATTTGGCCAAAGTCGATCACCTAGGGTGAATCGCATCAGTTATGAAGAATCGTGGACATGTCGACATGAGATGTGCGTCTTGGAAACTTGACGGTATATTCTATGTTTCCTAAGAACAACTCGGATAGCCTACGACAGAGGGATTGTTAAACATATATGATGACCTCGACTTGTATAGTTCAGAAAGGTCGTTCGTGTTCTTCGCGAATTCGAAGGTGGCCGAATTGCGTACATATTAGCTAGGCTTATATGACGAACGTATCTGAACTTAGAGAGTCCCAATATGAAGTGTAGTCGTTGAGCATTTGGGTAGACGATTATTTTTGATAAAATATAATATTCGATATTATAATTATCAACTAAGATAATCAAATGTTATTGGATAACATTGATTATTTACTTTGACCTAATTGGATTAATTCAATAATTACACAAGGGCTTAATTGTAAAATCATAATTATCTCTACCATTTGAGGATATTATGGTAATTGTAAGTGTGTAATAATAGGTAGTTTTGGCTTGATTTATTTGAATTAAATCAAAGTGGCAAACATTTAACTAATTCATTTCCTAATCTTTGTCTTGATTTAATTGTATTAAATTAAAGTGGGAGACAATGGAGATTAGTCACACCTAATTATACATATTTGGACAAATTAGATTAAGCCCACTTAAAAGTTGATTACAACTTTTATTAATTAAAAATTACCTAAGTTTTGCTATAAATAGCAAGCTTTAGGAATGTTTTAATTACAAGTTCAAATACAAGCATAAGCAAATTCTTGAGAGATTAGCCTAAGTTAGAGAAGTGTTTAGAGAAGCTTGTGAGGTCTCTACAACATTTCATCTAGGAGAAATCAAGATTGGATCTTGAAGTGAAGCTTGGAAGCATTGGAAACAAGATTGGATCTTGGAGTCAAGCTTGCATACCTTGGAGGTTCTCCAACAATTTCAACAAAGGAGAAGTAGATTGGATCTTGCATCAAGCTTACTAGATAATATTTGATCCTCTCCAAAGCTATGTTTATTTGTGTATTAGGTGAATGATCACATAGCTTAATGTTGAATAAGGCTAATAAATTGTGTTAGGATACTCTAGAAGTATAAACACAATATGATTGTAATTAGGTCAAAGATGTTCATGTTGGACATGGAACAATTAATTAGAGTTTGGAACTCTAGATTAAAGCTTAGAGCTATGGCTACCATTCTAGATTCACTTGACCACCTTTAGGTGGACTAGAATTGTTCACGAGATATTTCGTAATTGGGATTCTAAAATGGTTTGTGTAATAAATTCAAAATTTACGCTAATGCGTATTTAGAATAAATTTATGTTTTTGGAAAAATATTTGATATTTTGAAAAACTATATTTTTATTCTATAACATGTGTTTATGTTGGTTTGAAATTAAAAATTAATTTTGGGTATTTTTGAAGTGTTTAGGGAAGACCGGAATAGATTAGGGTTAAAGACCCTAATCCATTCAGCTCACTGGAATGTGAGCTGAATGCAAAAGGAAATGAAACAAATATATATATATATATATAATATATCTATATATATAATATATAGCATACAGCACATGGGTGCTACAGTGCGCGCACGTGAGAGGTTGATGAGATAGAAATAGGCCAGCGACTGATGGGACGGAGCAGGGCTAAAAGTTTATTGACTGACACACGCTATCACATGTGAGAGGTTGGAATACCGGTTGGCACATGAGAATAAGCTAGTAACAATTACCAAGAATGAGTAATTTAATAAAGTTCAGATGGCAGGTCGTAGAGGTGTCAGACGGCTAAGCAATAATAGCTTGGTAACGTGGCTGACGTCACGGAGTTAGTGAAACAGTGTATTTTGGCTTAGTATATAATGAGCTGAGAGTTCATTGTAAAGGGTTGAGCAATTTTATTCACAAGTACTTGTAATTTGTAATAGAAACAAAAGAATATCGAGCTAAATAAACAAAAGAGGTCGGCCAGACCCGAGCAAGTAATAAAAGCTTTCTTTTCCCTTGTGTCCGTGGACGTAGGTTGGATCCATTTCGTTGAACCACATTAAATCCTTTGTTTATTTGTGTGTATTCTAAATTTTGCCAAGTTTGTATTCGGTTCCCAACAAACCAAATAAATTCACAGTTGAGGGAAGTTTGTTCGATGAGTGATTTCCCGAATTACCCCTGGAACGAAAAACAGTCGTCAATAAAAATATTATTTCATACCGATGAATTTATATATGTTTATTACTTTAATGTATTGAAATATACAAATCATAATTTATAATATGAGTAATCACGGATGCATATGAAAATTTATAATATATGAATTGAAATATACAATCTATAAATGATAAAAGCATCGTTTATTATTACAATAATAATCTCATTTACATATTATATGATATTCAATATTTTATATTCCAACAATCTCTCATTTGTACTAGAGTAAATGAGACACGTCATGTAATCCTAAACCCTCTAGGTGACCTTCAAAAACTTTAGCCGTCAAGGTCTTTGTAAACGGATTGGTCGTATTCTCCGTAGATGCTATCTCCATGATGGTTACGTCTCCTCTTTGCACTATCTCCCTGATGAGATGATATTTCCTTATTTCTATATGCTTCCCTCTTCTTGGCTTATTGGTTCTATAAAGTTCACCACTGTAGGCACTGTATTTTTTACATATAAGTCCCGATGAGGAGTCTCACACGGAGACACTACCTTTTAAGTCACGGAAGTCACAGGAAACGGACGTCGAAAGGGAAAAGATGGAAATCAGTACTTTGTCGAATTCGACTCGCTTGTTTAGCTTCGGGCTCGATGGTGGACCTTCGTTTTAAAATTCACCTAGCCTAAAACATCCGCAAACCAATTAACCCCGGGCCAAAATCCCCGCCAACTCATTTTCCTTGACCTAAAACCCCTGCAAACCCACAGACCATTAAGCTTACCAGCAAACCCACCAACCAAAGCCAAGCCCACGCCCAAATATGGCCCATGCACGCCCAAGGCCCTTAATACACATCCAAGTAATTAAAATGCATATTTAACACATTGGAAAATCAAAATAAAACAAATAAAATATAAATAATTGCATGCCTAATTAAGATAAATCAAATATATTAACTCTCTAATTAAACCAAATATTGTCTCCAATCAAATAATAGGTTTTTCTTGTATGACACTAATGGTTTCCTTCCTATTCAAGCACATGGAAACCCTAGCCTTTGTCTATAAAAGAAACCCAAAACCAACACTCCCCCTCTCTCTCCAACTCACGCATACACAAAGAGAAACAGCCTAGCCATTCACGCCAAACTCAAAGACAAGCACAAGAAACTTCTCTTCTCCTCCTTCACTCTCAAGAACTGTATACACATCCCCCTAAACACCATCCACCACTGAAAATCACCAACCAAAAACACCACCCTCCATACACGCAAAACAGCCTCCTTCACTACCCAAAACCGAGCACACAAACCCCTCAAAACAGTCCCTATTACTGCAATAAAACATATCTCTAGAACCCCCGAAACAGTACCCTAACGCCACCAAAACTGCATCACCGAAATAGTCACAAAACCCCATTGTAACCACCGAAATCTGCCTCCTAAACAGCCCTTGTATCACCGAAAATCTGCACCCCCATACAACCCCTGCATCACCAAAACAGCCCATGAAAATTCCCCCTACATTACCAAAAAATACAGCCCAAAACAGTCCACATAAGTACCGAAAAACACACCCAAAATAGTAGCCTAAAATACCTAAAACAGTGAACAAAAACTACACTTTAAAACCCCTAAATAACCGCATAAAACACAGCAGCCCCTAGACCTCTTAAAAATGCAAAAACAGTGGCCTTATACAGCAAAAACAGTGACTGAAAAACAGCAGCAAAAATAACAGTGAAACATTGGAAAACAGCAGCCCGAACAGTAAAAACAGCGAGGAAAGATGCAAACCAGTGAACCAGAAAAATTACGGAGCGTTAGCCCTTCCGATCACCTTGTAACGTGAGTCCGAAAGTCGACGTAAAAGGTTAGACCTGAAGCACTTTTTACATCTATTTTCATTCGTATTTTTATTATTATTATTTGCATGAGTATTGTGGAATGATGTGTGTTGTGGCCCTTGAATAGAATGGAAAATGTGTCACCTCTTGTGGTATATAGGATGGAAACCCAGACGTAAACTCCGTAGCCGAATCCGAATCCGAATGGACGGTAGTGCGGTCTGTACTTGGGATACAACTCCACGTACCACTCGAGCAAACAGCACATATTTCGATTTATTTTGTCTTGTTTGTTTATTATCCGTTATTTAATTTCTGCATGTTATTTGTTTGTGTAATGATGAGATAAAACGCATGGGCTTAGTAAGTTGGATTAAAGGTCCTCCATTTCGAGGGGTTAAGATCATTTACCACGATGCTTTGCCGCACCAGATGATGTATATTCGGTTGAATATAAGATATGTTCAATCGGGTATACAAAGTATGATATTGTTGTCTTTATTTTTATATGCATTATGTTATTAGCGCATGGGCTTAGTTAGTTGGATTAAAGGTCCTCCATGTCGAGGGGTTAAAATCCTTTACCACGATGCTTTGCCGCGCCAGATGATGTATATTCGGTCGAATGTAAGATGTGTTCAATCGGGTATACGAAGCCCGATATTGTTATCTTTATTTTTATATGCATTATGTTATTAGCGCATGGGCTTAGTAAGTTGGATTAAAGTTCCTCCATGTCGAGGGGTTAAAAGCCTTTACCACGATGCTTTCCCGCGCCGGATAATATATATTCGGTTGAATGTAAGACGTGTCCAGTCGGGGATACGAAGTCCAATATTGTTGTCTTTACTTTTATATGCATTATGATGTGATGCGCATGGGCTTAGTAAGTTGGATTAAAGGTCATCTATTTGGAGGGATAAAAAGCCTACGGTCTACCTTTACCACGATACTTCGCCACGCCTTTTATTTCGTTATTTTCTTTTCTTTGTATGTCATCTTCTTGCATAATCATGCATCATGTTGCATCGCGCATGGGCAAATCAAGTTGGATTAAAGGTCCTCTACTTTGAGGGATAGAAAGCCTACGAGCTACCTTTGCCACGATGTTTTGCCGCGCTGGACAAAGTGTATTCGATTGAATGTGAGATACGTTCAATCGGACACTTGAAGTCCTATATAGATGTGGGCATATGTCGCATCTCTTTTCTTTCACTTTCATTATTTATTTTTCAAATCGCATCATGACACGTTTATTTTGATGTACAATTGCCTCTTTGGTTATTTCTTTGCATTATATACCTAATTGTTTCTCTTTATTACGTATGATTGTGCAACTGCCATTTGTTTGCATTTCCGTGTCCATGAATGTAATGTGCTTATGACATTGTATGCTTGCCGTATTTCAATTTATCTTTATGCATGCAAATTCGGACATAGATTATATGCAAATAGGTTGTAAGCAAATTTGGACATAGATTGTATACAAATAGGTTGTATGCAAATTTGGACATAGATTGTATGCCAATAGGTTGTATGCAAATTTGGACATAGATTGTATGCAAATAGGTTGTATACAAATTTGGACATAGATTGTATGGAAATAGGTTGTATGCAAATTTGGACATAGATTATATGCAAATAGGTTGTATGCAAATATGAAAATGTGTTACATGTGAACTTAGATGAACTTTTGATTTATGCGTGCGAACTTAGAAATAGAATACCCTTAGGAATATATGTTGCTAGACTCGATTAAATTATTGTACAAATCATTTTATTAGAAGTGGCATAAGTAAGGGACCATTCTGAACCCAACGGTTTGAGGTCTTCCCTTGCGAGGGGTGAGTGCGGCCTTAAATCATTTTCCCGGTTCACACCGGGTGGCGACTCCTTTATTCTCAGGTTTAGTCCCCCGCGGGCTACCCCGTACTCCCAACCGGGCCGGGAGCTCGGAACAGCATGCGTCGCCCAGTTTCTGTGTCCCACAGTCTGGCGACTCCACTGGGGAGTAGAGAATCGGCCCCGAAATAATGTCTTGTAATATTATGATTTGTGCTTTAAGTCAACCGTTCCTATAGTGGGTTGAAAGGGGTTTAATCAAAGGAACTTTTAAGGGTAGGTAATGGTTTGGTGTCTTCCTTCACTCACTACCTTTCTATAAGGAAAAGCTGTGAAGGCACCTAGATAATCATCTACTCGTAGCCTACTGTGATGGACTAATTTGGAGGATTCGTTGTTTATTCCTGACACCAAGCGATAAGAGCCTAAGAGGCTTGGGTACTTAAGAGAGCCTCGCTCCACCCTCCCTCTGGGGAATCTACAACGGGAAATCCATTTGACAGTCAGTCACGCACCATAGCTCGTTGGCACGTACCTTAGTGTATAAAAAAAGGTGCGCTCACTTGGTCGCTCGGACCCTTGAGTGGGGAGACCTAGTTGTGGGTAATCCTTCGTCAGCGAAAGCCTTTGTCCACACCCCCGTAAACCCGCATGTGAACCTTAGTCATAGAACTAATAAGAATTATTTACTTGTGCTTGTGTTTGGGAACATGGTCGTTTGGATCCATTCGGACCTTTTGTCATGAGGTATGGGCTTGTTGGGCCATTTAAACTGGGACATAACATATCTTATGATGATTGGGCCAAAAGCTTCTAAAACGCCAATGGGCCATTATATGCTTGTGTTTGGGAACATTGTCGTTTGGATCCATTCGGACCTTTTTTCATGAGGTATGGGCTTGTTGGGCCATTTAAACTGGGACAAGAATGTATCTTATGATGATTGGGCCAAAAGCTTCTAAAATGCCAATGGGCCATTATATGTTTGTGTTTAGGAACATTATCATTTGGATACGGTTGGACTTCTTGCCATGAGATGTGAACTTGTTAGGCCATTTAAACTGGGACAAGTTCACTCCTATGACAGTTAGCCCAAAAGCTTCTAAAATGATGATGGGCCGATTTGTGTGAAATTTTTAATGAGTTGATATATTCCTTGTATCGCATGCATCTCATTCATCTCATGCATACATATATCATGTTAACACCCTCTATGTCGATAAAAGACATCATAGATTCCCGTTGGGTTAGGGAAGATGGAAGACACACTAAAAGACCGGTAACAGATATGAGTATATCCGATAACGAGGTATCCCGGATAGATCAGTTGGAAAACGGTCTCGCCAAAATTACTGAACAGTTGCAAGCCTTGACTACTGTTGTGGCTGGTATGGCTGTACCCCGTGCTGGGGGAAGTTCTGAGAATGTGAGGCGCAAGGAGCCTCCGAATGGGTTGGGGGATGATATCCCCGCTTTTGATGATGACATGGCAGAGTATGCAACATGTAGAGTGATTGGGTCTCAGGCATAATTTCAGAAGCTTCGGGATCAGGTTGAAACAGTTACCCGCAAAATGAAAGGTAAACATGAAGAGTTGTTAGATTATGAGGCAATGACCTTCGAAGAACAGTTGCCAGCTCAATTCAAGATGCCGGATATGGCTAAGTTCAACGGGAATGGGGATCCGAGGGTCCATCTCCGTCAGTATGTTTCCGTTATGAGTTCAGTGGGTTTATCCAAGCGTCAAGTGCAGAAAATGTTTGGGATGTCACTTGAGGAAGCGCCAGTAGTTTGGTATCACAGCCTTGAGAAGAAGATTAGGGAAGATTGGAGGGAACTGGCTGATGCTTTTCTGAAGTAATATGTTACAGATTTGGAAATTGATTTGTCACTTCGTGATTTGGAGAACACTAAGCAGAAGCTGGAGGAAAGCTTCAAGGAGTATGTAGACCGCTGGAGAAGCCAGCTTCTGAAAATGCAGACTCGGCCCTCTGAGAAGGACCAGATTAAAATGATCATCAAGGGCACCAAGCCCTCGATTTATGGCAAGCTGAGGAGGATGACCTCCATGATTACTGATTTTTGACAGTTGAGAGAAACTGTCATGGATATTGAAGAAGAAGAGGCAGAGAACATGAAGTTTTATGGCCTAAGTAGGAGGCCTATTGGGGGAACATCAGGTACCAAACCTGTTTTTGCGGAGATTTCTGCCATCCAGAATCGGAGATTCTCCATCTTATGGAGGCCCTTGTCTAAGGTGCTGGAGAAATTAAAAGACAAGGACTTCTGAAACCCCTGGAGACCAAACCATTTCCCAACCCTGCCACCACCACATCTCAATCTGAGCCAATACTGTCACTTCCACCAACAAAAGGCCATGACACTGATAATTGTGCCCGCCTCCGCCATGAAATCCAAGACCTTATAGACTCCAAAAAGATACCCGACCCTGAAATAGAAGCCCCAACACACACCAAAATCCCCTACCAATTACCACTATGTCCCCCCCCCACCCTATATGATAAACTCTGGCCTACCCGAAAGCCTTGTCCTCAAGTCCTTTGACCATCAAGCCTTTTGCCTGGGTATCTGGGACAGTAACAGTGAAGATGAGACAGAACGGGGGCAGAATTTCTGGGAAGACTTCTCCAGTAGTGATGAAGAAGAAGTGAGGGGAATGACACGCAGTGGTCGTTTCTATAATGATATGGCAGAAAAGGGTAAGGAAGTATTAACATATGGTAGAGAAGTGATTGAGAATGCAGAGATTACTGATGGAGATACAGTGTTGAGGCAGTTGAAAAAGACCCGGGCACAGGTTAGCATTTGGGAATTGTTGTGTTCATCACAGGAACACAAACGGGCCATGGTTGAGGCCTTAAGTAAGATAGTAGTTCCAGAAGACGCCAACCCCGCAATGTTTGTTGGGTCAGTCCAAAAGGAAACTCTGCCAATATCCTTTTCTGAGGAAGAACTCCCGGCTGAGGGGAGAAATCATAATAGACCCTTGTTTATCAGAGCTGAAATGAGGGGTAAAAGGACCTCTTGTGTGATGGTGGATGACGGCTCATCCATTAATGTGTGCCCGTTGAAGATTTTGGCCAAGCTGGGTATGAAGGCAACAGATCTGGATCCCTCTAGTATGACTATCAAGGCTTATGATGATAGTAAGCGAGGAGTTGATGGTACATTTGTGGCAGACGGTCAAGGTTAGTCCTATTGAGGACGAAGTTGAGTTCACAATGCTGGATATCCCAGCTACTTTTGCCTTGTTGTTGGGAAGGCCTTGATTTCATAAGCTTGGAGGCGTGCCCTCTACTCTGCACCAGATGATTAAGTTCCCGTATGAGGGAGAGATTGTCACCATTCGAGCCGAGGTAGACAATGATGTAGCTGCTTTGGACATACAACCTTTCACGAGGTTCCAAGTGTCGGCGACTTTTGAGGAGCCGGTGGATCCTAGGGTGGCTAAGATCATGGAAAAGATGAAGTTCGAGTCGGGCAAAGGTTCAACATTGCCTAACTTTAAAGGTCAGACCACTCAAAGGGGTTTGGGGTATAAGTCCGATGAAGAAAAGCCGATGGCTAAAAAGAAAGGGTTGAAATTGATGGAATGCTTTGTGAAGGCTTTAGGGTATCAAGGTGAGCCCGAACCAATAGAATTTAATGGGATTGTGGTGCCTGGATTTGAGATCTTCCAGGATATGTTGGGTGAAAAGCCGCTGACAGAAGAATTATGAAAGAAGAAGATAAGTGGGAAGAAGTTGATGAAATTGGAGAGCCTGACTCTCGAAGAGGATGAAGAAATTGAGAAAAATCCGGTTGCGGAGGAAGAAGTGTCTGTGGAAGATGAAGACATTTATCTTCCTGATTTATTTGAGTGTACTTCTGCATTTGCTAGTAATAAAGACAATCATTTTGCTTACTACCTGAGTCTCTTCCTTTCAATTTGCATGACTTGAGTATATTTGATATCAGCTCAACCAGAACAAATGCATTTAACTTGGGCACGCCTAAGAACCCCAAGGAAATTCTGATTGTAAGTGAGGTTACCTCCGAGGAGAAGGAGAAATTAGAAGAAATATTGGTAAAATATGCCAAAGTGTTTGCTTGGTCCTACGTGGACATGCCTGGGGTAGACATAAGTATTGCCCAGCATACAATACCAACTTATCTGAATACGAGGCCAGTAAAACAGAAACTCCGACGGATGAGACCAGAATGGGCTGAGAAAGTTAGAGAAGAAGTCAAGAAACAGATAGATGTGGGGTTCCTGGAAGTGGTAAAGTATCTCGAATGGTTAGAAAATATTGTGCCAGTGCCAAAGAAAGACAGGAAATTCAGAATGTGTGTGGATTACAGAGATCTCAACAAGGCTTGTCCGAAAGATAATTTTCCTCTACATCATATTGATGTACTAGTTGATAGTGCAGCTTTATCTGCCATGTATTCATTTGCAAATGGGTTTTCAGGGTATAATCAGGTTCTTATGGCTGAGGAAGACAAGCATAAAACTGCCTTCATCACAAAGTGGGGTACTTATTGTTACAAGGTAATGTCGTTTGGGCTCAAAAATGCAGGAACTACTTATCAACGGATGGCCACTACATTATTTCATGACTTGATGCATAAAGAGATTGAAGTTATGTGGATGACATGATGGTGAAATCAGAAACCAGAATCGGACATATAGAAGCGCTGGAAAAGTTCCTTCAGGGAGTTGACCAATACAACTTGCGGCTGAATCCCAAGAAATGTGTGTTTGGGGTAACATCAGGAAAATTGCTGGGACATACAGTGGGAATGGGAGGAATAGAAGTAGATTCTGAGAAAATCAAGGCAATTACTGAGATGCCAGCACCGAAGATAGAGAAAGAGGTTAGAGCATTCCTGGGAAAAATTCAGTACATTAGTCGGTTCATCGCCAAGTTGACATTAGTGTGTGAGCCTATTTTCAAACTGTTGAGAAAGGACCAGCCAGTGAAATGAAATGAGCAGTGTCAGTCAGCCTTCGACAAGATCAGAGAATACTTGGTAAAACCTCATGTATTGAAACCACCAAGACCGGGCAAGCCTTTGGTACTGTATTTGGCTATAGAATCAGAAGCACTGGGTGCAATGATGGTACAGGCAGATGAGACTGGGGTAGAGCATGCAGTCTACTATCTCAGTAAGAAAATGCTTCCGTATGAAGCCCGCTATCAAGAAGTAGAGAAGATCTGTTTGGCAGTAGTATGGCATCCAGAAAATTGCGGCATTACTTCCAATCTTACAAGATCCAGGTAGTGGCAAAGGAGAATCCTTTGAAATATCTGCATTCAGTGCCTTCGCTAGTGGGAAAATTGGGCAGATGGTTAGTGTTGCTGACAGAGTTTGACATTGAGTACCTCACTTCCAAAGTGATCAAGGGGCGAGCCGTAGCAGAGTTTCTGGCATTGCAACCTATTGAAGGGGATCAACATAAGTTTGAATTTCCAGATGAAGAGATCCAGGCAATAACAGTTCAGGGATGGAAAATGTACTTTGACGGAGCAGTGAATTACAAGGGAGCCGGAATTGGGATTGTGATAGTGACCCCAGAAAGAGAAACCTTGCCTATGGCCAAGAGGTTGACATTCGGAGTAACCAACAACATGGTCGAGTATGAAGCATGTGCTTTTGGGTTGACGACATTGATAGCCTTGAAGGCTGAAAGCGTAGAGGTCTATGGGGATTCAATGTTAGTAATTCGACAGATTTAGGGAGAATGGGAACTGAAGGAAGAACTGTTGAAACCTTACCTTTTTCACCTCAGAAAGTTGGCACAAGCTATCCCTGATTGTAAATTTCAGCACTTGCCGCGAGAAGAGAATCAGATGGCAGATGCATTGGCTACACTTCCAGCGACTTGGGAAAATCCAGAGAAGTTAGTGATGAGATCATTGATACTGACAACAGCAAGCAAACCGATCTATGAGACAGAAAGAGTTTCGGAAGTAGAGATCGACGATGGTAAACCTTGGTATCATGACATTCAGAGGTATCTGGAACACAGAGGGCTCCCAGAGGAAGCAAGCAGAAAAGACAGAATAGCCATTCAGAAGTTGGCTTCTCAGTATGTGATTTTGAAAGGGGAACTGTACAAGAGGCAAGCAAATGGAATTCAGCTAAAGTGTTTGAGAATAGAAGAGGCTCAGAAGATAATGGAAGAAATACATGCCGGGGTATGTGGACCACACATGAATGGGTTGAATTTGTCTCGTAAGATTGCAAGACAAGGTTTCTATTGGTTAACCATGGAGACAGACTGTGCGAAGCTGGTAAAACATTGTCACGATTGTCAAGCACATGGTAATATGAATCATCTGCCTCACACAGAGTTACACGGGTTGTCAGAGCCTTGGCCTTTCTCAGCATGGGGAATTGATATGATTGGAGAGATTCGACCAAATGCATCAAATGGACATCGCTTCATAGTAGTGGCAGTAGACTACTTCTCAAAGTGGGTGGAAGCTGAATCATTCCGCAACATTACAGCAAAGCAGATGGAAAAGTTCATAACCCGGAATCTCATATGTAGAGTTACACGGGTTGTCAGAGCCTTGGCCTTTCTCAGCATGGGGAATTGATATGATTGGAGAGATTCGACCAAATGCATCAAATGGACATCGCTTCATAGTAGTGGCAGTAGACTACTTCTCAAAGTGGGTGGAAGCTGAATCATTCTGCAACATTACAGCAAAGCAGATGGCAAAGTTCATAACCCGGAATCTCATATGTCGGTATGGTATACCGCATCATGTGGTCACAGACAACGGAGTTCAGTTCCAAGGGGAAACAAAGGCAATGCTGCAGAAGTACGGGATAGGCCATCACAAGTCATCGCCTTACAGACCGCATGCAAATGGGGCAGTCGAGGCAGCTAACAAGACAATAAAGAAAATGTTAGCCAAGAT
Source organism: Zanthoxylum bungeanum (assembly GCA_019454045.1). Classification (NCBI taxonomy): domain Eukaryota; kingdom Viridiplantae; phylum Streptophyta; class Magnoliopsida; order Sapindales; family Rutaceae; genus Zanthoxylum; species Zanthoxylum bungeanum. The sequence continues at coordinate 65,793 of SKCR01052653.1, forward strand.
GACAGATAACTACAGAGACTGTGCCGATAAATTACCGTACGCCTTGTGGGGGTACAGAACGTCTGTGAGAACAGCAACATGAGCCACGCCTTACTCTTTGGTTTATGGAATGGAGGAGTACTACTGCCAGTGGAAGTTGAGATACAGTCAATGAGGGTATTAGCAGAAACAGAGTTACCTGAACAAGAATGGGCCGCACAGAGGTTTGAACAGTTAGCACACTGCTAGATGAAAAGAGAATGAAGTCCTTGCATCACATGCAGATATATCAGAAGAGGTTGGCTCGGGCATTCAATAAGAAGGTGCGCCTTACTAAGATTAAAAAGGGTGATTTGGTACTTAAGTAGTCCAGGCTGTCGACGACAGATCTGAGAGGAAAGTTCAGACCTAACTGGGAAGGACCTTACATAGTGCAGAAAGTAATGGGAAATGGGGCAGTGAGACTGTCAGACTTGGAAGGTAACGAGTTCACTGAGCCGATCAACGTGGACAGATTGAAGCAATATTTTGCTTGAGAAAGAGAAGACTTGGCAGAAGACCTAACCCGACGGGATAAGGAAACTCATGCATGCATGCATACACGTAACACATTTTGGCATTCGTTTTGTGTTTGTTTTGTATTCACAGGTTTTGAAGAAGAAAATAGAAGGCGGCAAAGACAAGCCGATCAGAAGCATCAACATACCAGCAGCAGTTTTGGGATGCGTCCCAGGGGGCGAGGCCCACATCAATACTAGCAGCAGTTTTGGGGATGCGTCCCGGGGTTGAGGCCCACGTCAACACACATACCAGTTGCAGTTATTGGGATACGTCCCAGGATCAAGGTCCACTGCATCATCAGTTTTGGGATGCGTCCCAGGGTCGAGGCCCACCTTTTGTCAGCGGTATTAGGATGCGTCCCAGGGTCGAGGCCCCCGTTGTCGGTTGCAGCTATTGGGATGCGTCCCAGGATCGAGGTCCACTGCATCATCAGTTTCGGGATGCGTCCCAGGGTCGAGACCCACCTTTTGTCAGCGGTATTGGGATGCGTCCCAGGGTCGAGGCCCCCGTTGTTAGTTGCAGCTATTAGGATGCGTTCCAGGATCGAGGTCCATAGCATCATCAACTCAGTTCGAGACAGCAGGCAAGTCAGGTGGCAGCTGGCGAGCCAGATAAGTGAAAATGCATTGCATAAATTTGATAGGATTGTCACTGTTACACATTACACAAGTCCCATCAAAGTGGGGGCGACTGTAGGCACTGCATTTTTTACATATAAGCCCCGATGAGGAGTCTCACACGGAGACACTACCTTTTAAGTCGCGGAAGTCGCGGGAAACAGACATCGGAAGGGAAAAGATGGAAATCAGTACTTTGTCAAATTCGACTCGCTTGTTTAGCTTCGGGCTCGATGGTGGACCTTCATTTTAAAATTCACCTAGCCTAAAACATCCGCAAACCAATTAACCCCGGCCCAAAATCCCCGCCAACTCCTTTGCCTTGACCTAAAACCCCCGCAAACCCACACACCATTAAGCTTACCAGCAAACCCACCAACCAAAGCCAAGCCCACGCCCAAACATGGCCCATGCACGCCCAAGGCCCTTAATACACATCCAAGTAATTAAAATGCATATTTAACACATGGTAAAATCAAAATAAAACAAATAAAATCTAAATAATTGCATGCCTAATTAAGATAAATCAAATATATTAACTCCCTAATTAAACCAAATCTTGTCTCTAATCAAATAATAGGTTTTCCTTGTATGACACTAATTGGTCTCCTTCCTATTCAAGCACATGGAAACCCTAGTCTTTGTCTATAAGAGAAACCCAAAACCAACACTCCCCCTCTCTCTCCAACTCACGCATACACAAAGAGAAAAAGCCCAGCCATTCACGCCAAACTCAAAGACAATCACAAGAACCTTCTCTTCTCCTCCTTCACTCTCAAGAACCGTATACACATCCCCCTAAACACCATCCACCACCGAAAATCACCAACCAAAACACCACCCTCCATACACGCAAAACAGCCTCCTTCACTACCCCAAAACCGAGCACACAAACCCCTCAAAACAGTCCCATTGTCGTAATAAAACATATCTCTAGAACCCCCAAAACAGTACCCTAACGCCACCAAAACTGTATCACCGAAACAGTCACAAAACCTTACTGTAACCACCGAAATTTTCCCCCTAAACAGCCCTTGTATCACCAAAAATCTGCACCCCCATACAGCAATTGCATCACCAAAATAGCCCCTGAAAATTCCCCCTACACTACCAAAAAATACAGCCCAAAACAGTCCACACAAGTACAGAAAAACAGCAGCACTTTACCCCTGAAACTACCGAAAAACACACCCAAAAAAGTAGCCTAAAATACCTAAAACAGTGAACAAAAACTGCACTTTAAAACCCCTAAATAACCGCATAAAACATCAGCCCCTAGACCTCTTAAAAAAACGCAAAAATAGTGGCCTTATACAGCAAAAACAGTGACTGAAAAACAGCAGCAAAAACAGTAGCGAAATATTGGAAAACAGCAGCCCGAGTAGTGAAAATAGCGAGGAAAGACGCAAACCTGTGAACCAGAAACGTTGCGGAGCGTTAGCCCTTCCGATCACCGTGTAACGCAAGTCTGAGAGTCGACGTAAAAGGTTAGACCTGGCACTTTTTACATCTATTTTCATTCATATTTTTATTATTATATTTTGCATGAGTATTGTGGAATGATGTGTGTTGTGGCCCTTGAATAAAATGGAAAATGTGTCACCTCTTGTGGTATATAGGATGGAAACCCAGACGTAAACTCCGTAGCCGAATCCGAATGGACGGTAGTGCGGTCTGTACTTGGGATACAACTCCACGTACCACTCGAGCAAACGGCACATATTTCGATTTATTTTGTCTTGTTTGTTTATTATCCGTTATTTAATTTCTGCATGATATTTGTTTGTGTAATGATGAGATAAAGCGCATGGGCTTATTAAGTTGGATTAAAGGTCCTCCATTTCGAGGGGTTAAAATCCTTTACCACGATGTTTTGTCGCGCCAGATGATGTATATTCGGTTGAATGTAAGAAGTGTTCAATCGGGTATACAAAGTCCGATATTGTTGTCTTTATTTTTTATATGCATTATGTTATTAGCGCATGGGCTTAGTAAGTTGGATTAAAGGTCCTTCATGTCGAGAGGTTAAAATCCTTTACCACGATGATTTGCCGCGCCGGATGATGTATATTCGGTCGAGAATGTAAGATGTGTTCAATCGGGTATACGAAGTCTGATATTGTTGCCTTTATTTTTATATGCATTATGTTATTAGCGCATGGGCTTAGTAAGTTGGATTAAAGGTCCTTCATGTCGAGGGGTTAAAAGCCTTTACCACGATGTTTTTCCGCTCCGGATAATGTATATTCGGTTGAATGTAAGATGTGTCCAGTCGGGGATACGAAGTCCAATATTGTTGTCTTTACTTTTATATGCATTATGATGTGATGCGCATGGGCTTAGTAAGTTAATTAAAGGTCCTCTATTTGGAGGGATAAAAAGCCTACGGTCTACCTTTACCACGATACTTCGCCACGCCTTTTTTTTCGTTATTTGCTTTTCTTTGTATGTCATTTTCTTGCATAATCATGCATCATGTTGCGTCGCGCATGGGCAAATCAAGTTGGATTAAAGGTCCTCCACTTTGAGGGATAGAAAGCCTACGGGCTACCTTTGCCACGATATTTTGCCGCGTCGGACAAAGTGCATTCGATTGAATGTGAGATACGTTCAATCGAACACTTGAAGTCCTATATAAATGTGGGCATATGTCGCATCTATTTTCTTTCACTTTCATTATTTATCTTTCAAATCGCATCATGGCACGTTTATTTTGATGTACAATTGCCTCTTTGGTTATTTCTTTGCATTATATACCTAATTGTTTCTCTTTATTACGTATGATTGTGCAACTGCCATTTGTTTGCATTTCCGTGTCCATGAATGTAATGTGTTTATGACATTATATGCTTGCCGTATTTCAATTTATCTTTATGCATGCAAATTCGGACATAGATTATATGCAAATAGGTTGTATGCAAATTTGGACATAGATTGTATGCAAATAGGTTGTATGCAAATTTGGACATAGATTGTATGCCAATAGGTTGTATGCAAATTTGGACATAGATTGTATGCAAATAGGTTCTATGCAAATTTGGACATAGATTGTATGCAAATAGGTTGTATGCAAATTTGTACATAGATTATATGCAAATAGGTTGTATGCAAATATGAAAATGTGTTACATGTGAACTTAGATAAACTTTTGATTTATGCATGCGAACTTAGAAATAGAATACCCTTAGGAATATATGTTGCTAGACTCGATTAAATTATTGCACAAATAATTTTATTACAAGTGGCATAAGTAAGGGACCATTCCGAACCCAACGGTTTGAGGTCTTCCCTTGCGAGGGGTGAGTGCGGCCTTAATTCATTTTCCCGGTTCACACTGGGTGGTGACTCTTTTATTCTCCAGTTTAGTCCCCCGCGGGCTACCCCGTACTCCCAACCGGATATCGCATGGGAGTGGTTGGAATTTTGGTTGGCACATGAGAATAAGCTTGTAACAATTACCAAGAATGAGTAATTTAATGAAGTTCAGATGGCAGGTCGTAGGGGTGTCAGGCGACTGAGCTATAATCCATAGGGTAATTAGAGAATAGAGCCTAAGCAATAATAGCTTGGTAACGTGGCTGATGTAACAGAGTCAGTGAAACAATGTATTTTTGCTTAGTATATAAGGGGCTGAGAGTTCATTGTAAAGGGTTGAGCAATTTTATTCACAATAACTTCTAATTTGTAATAGAGAGAAAAAAATCTCGAGCTAAATAAACAAAAGAGGTCTGTTAGACCCGACCAAGTAATAAAAGCTTTCTTTTCCCTTGTGCCCGTGGACGTAGGTTGGATCCATTCCGCCAAACCACGTTAAATCCTTTGTTGATTTGTTTGTATTCTATCTTTTGCCAAGTTTGTATTTGGTTCCCAACAAACCAAATAAATTCACAGTTGAGGGAAGTTTGTTCGAAGAGTGATTTTCCTAAATTACCCATGGAACGAAAAACAACTGTCAATGAAAATATTAATTCATACCGATGAATTTATATATGTTTATTACTTTAATATATTTAATTATACAAATCATAATTTATAATATGAGTAATCACGGATGCATATGAAAATTTATAATATGCGAATTGAAATATACAATCGATAAATGATAAAAGCATCGTTTATTATTACGATAATAATCTCGTTTACATATTATATGATGTTCTATATTTTATATCCCAAAAATCTCTCACTTGTTCTAGAGTAAATGGGACATGTCATGTAATCATAAACCCTCTAGGTGATCTTCAAAAACTTTAGCCGTCCAGGTCTTTGTAAATGCATTAGTCGGGTTCTCCGTAGATGCTATCTCAATGACGCTTACGTCTCCTCTTTACATTATCTCCCTGATGAGATGATATTTCCTTATTTCTATATGCTTCCCTCTTCGTGGCTTATTGGTTCTATAGAATTGCCCACTGCACCATTATTATCGTAATAAAGTGTGAGTGGTTTATCCATATCTATAACTATTTCCAGATCTCCCAAATCTTTTTTATTTTGCTAGTGGTTAAATTAATCATATGCATTAGCGGTTACAACAAGATCAATAATCACTCAGGTGAATCTCTAATCTCTTATTCTCTAGATATATAATTATTTATTTGTATGTACCCGACCTAGTAAAGTAAGGAACGAAAAGGTCTCAACACTGACTCGACCCTGTTGGACATGCCGACCATATCAGTTTACAATCGATCATCTCACTTTGCTGACCCGATGAGGTAGGTTGGTGTAATGGTTTTAAGCTAATGTCTGGGCGACATGAGCCCTAAACAGAAGATTATGTTTCCCATGGGTTGATGAGATAGAAGTAGGTCAGCGGCTGATGGGACGGAGCAGGGCTACAAGTTTATTTACTGACACACGTTATCACATAGGAGTGGTTGAAATACATATTGGCACATTGGAATAAGCTTGTGATAATTACCAAGAATGAGAAATTTAATGAAGTTCAGATGGAAGGTCGTAGGGGTATCAGACGGCTGGGCTATAATCCGTATGGTAATGGGGGAAGAGAGCCTAAGCAATTATAGCTTGGTAACGTTGTTGACGTAACTAAGTTAGTGAAACATTGAATTTTGACTTAGTATATAAGGGGCTGAGAGTTCATTGTAAAGGGTTGAGCAATTTTATTCACAATTACTTGTAATTTGAAATATAGAGAAAAGAATCTCGAGATAAATAAACAAAAGAGGTCTGCTAAACCCTAGTAAGTAATAAAAGATTTTTTTCCCTTGTGCCAATGGACGTAGGTTGGATCCATTCCATCGAACCACGTTAAATACTTTGTTTATTTGTGTGTATTCTATCTTTTACCAAGTTTGTATTTGGTTCCCAACAAACCAAATAAATTCACAGTTGAGGGAAGTTTGTTCGATGAGTGATTTCCCCGAATTACCCATGGAATGAAAAACAGCCGTCAACGAAAATATTATTTCATACCGATGAATTTATATATGTTTATTACTTTAATATATTGAAATAGACAAAACATAATTTATAATATGAGTAATTACGGATGCATATGAAAATTTATAATATGTGAATTGAAATATACAATCGATAAATGATAAAATCATCATTTATTATTACGATAATAATCTCGTTTACATATTATATGATGTTCTATATTTTATATCCCAACAATCTCTCACTTGTTCTAGAGTAAATGAGACATGTCATGTAATCATAAACCCTCTAGGTGATCTTCAAAAACTTTAGCCGTCAAGGTCTTTGTAAACGCATTAGTCGGGCTCTCCAAAGATGTTATCTCTGTGACAGTTACGTCTCTTTTTTTACTATCTCCCTGATGAGATGATATTTCCTCATTTCTATATGCTTCCCTCTTCATGGCTTATTGGTTCTATAGAGTTCACAACTGCACCACTATTATCGTAATAAAGTGTGAGTGGTTTATCCATATCTATGACTATTTTCAGATCTCCCAAATCTTTTTGATTTTGCTGGTGGTTAAATTAATCATATGCATTAGCGGTTAAAACAAGATCAATAATCACTCAGGTGAATCTCTAATCTCTTAGTCTCTATATATATAATTATTTATTTATATGTACCCGACCTAGTAAAGTGAGGAACGAAAAGGTCTCAGTACTGACCCGATCCTGTTGGACATGTCGACCATCTCAGTTCACAGTCGATCATCTCACTTTGCTGATCCGAAGAGGTAGGTCGGTGTAATGATTTTATGCTCAAGTATAAGTGTCGTGATCCCTAAACAGAAGTTTGTGTTTCCCAAGGGTTGATGAGATAGAAATAGGTCAGCGACTGATGGGACAGAGCAGGGCTACAAGTTTATTGACTGACACACGTTATCGCATAGGAGTGGTTGGAATACATGCTGGCACATGGGAATAACCTTGTAACAATTACCAAGAATGAGTAATTTAATGAAGTTCAGATGGCAGGTTGTCAGGGTGTCAGACGGTTGGGCTATAATCCGTATGGTAATTGGGGAAGAGAGCCTAAGCAATAATTGCTTGATAACGTGGTTGACGTAACTGAGTTAGTGAAACAGTGAGTTTTGGCTTAGTATATAAGGGGCTGAGAGTTAATTGTAAAGTGTTGAGCAATTTTATTCACAAGCACTTGTAATTTGTAATAGAGAGAAAAGAATCTCGAGCTAAATAAACAAAAGAGGTCTGCCAGACCCGAGCAAGTAATAAAAGCTTTCTTTTCCCTTGTGCTCGTGGATATAGGTTGGATCCATTCCGCCGAATCACGTTAAATACTTTGTTTATTTGTGTGTGTTCTATCTTTTGCCAAGTTTGCATTTGGTTCCCAACAAACCAAATAAATTCATAGTTGATGGAAGTTTGTTCGATGAGTGATTTTCCCAAATTACCCCTGGAATGAAAAACAGCCGTCAACGAAAATATTATTTCATACCAATGAATTTATATATGTTTATTACTTTAATATATTGAAATATACAAATCATAATTTATAATATGAGTAATCACGGATGCATAGGAAAATTTATAATATGTGAATTGAAATATACAATCGACAAATGATAAAAGCATCGTTTATTATTACGATAATAATCTCGTTTACATAATATATGATGTTCTATATTTTATATCCCAACAATCTCTCACTTGTTCTAGAGTAAATGGGACATGTCATGTAATCCTAAACCATTTAGGTGATCTTCAAAAACTTTAGCAGTCAAGGTCTTTGTAAACGCATTAGTCGGGTTCTCCGTAGATGCTATCTCTGTGACGCTTACGTCTCATCTTTGCACTATCTCCCTGATGAGATGATATCTCCTCATTTCTATATGCTTCCCTCTTCGTGGCTTATTGGTTCTATAGAGTTCACCACTGCACCACTATTATCGTAATAAAGTGTGAGTGGTTTATCCATATTTGTAACTACTTCCAGATCTCCCAAATCTTTTTGATTTTGTTGGTGGTTAAATTAATCATATGCATTAGCAGTTACAACAAGATCAATAATCAGGTGAATCTCTAATCTCTTAGTCTCTATATATACAATTATTTATTTGTATGTAATTTGTATTTTAATTTTTGAGATAATTTTGAATTGCTTTGAAGTGCTATTTGATCTGTGTATTGCATGAATTTTTGTTTAATTTTATTGTTTGTAGTATAAATTAGTTTAGATGATTAGATCCGTATAGTTTGAGTTAATTAATTGTTTAATTTTTATCTAATTTATTAGATTTTTACTAACTTTTCACTTATATTACATTTCTGCTATAGTGATTGGTAAGGTTGCGTTTGTTTGATGTTGTTGGAAAAATGCTTATGCATAAGCATTTTGAGGCTCAATTTTAAGCATGGTCCACTTCGTGTTAGTGGTTGTTATTGAATGATTCGGATACTCCTCCGTGAGTACTTCGAAATGGTATATTCATATGCTTAAAATGGTGCTTGGGTGAATGAGAAATTGTTGCTCAAAGTTCACCCATTGGTGTTGGAAAATAAAGAAAAGTAAGCTTGTCCCATATGGGAAAGCTATAGAGTGAATATTATGCTTATATATGATTGCTCATATGTAGATGGGTAAGAGTTATAAGGATAGAGGCTCTCTCTACGTGCGCGGGGGGGGTGCAAATCAAATCCGAATCAAGCTTGGCTCGTGTGCACCCGCGTGTCCTGCGTACACGAATGTGCAGGCCCGGCCTAGCCAATTTTTGGATGTCTCTTTATTTTATTTTTTTCCAAACCTTTTGAATTCCATAACAACTAATTTAATTAGTTTGATGGTTACAACAAGTGAAAAGCCTCCCATTGATGAGATTTAATTGGCATTATAATTTCTTTTAATAAGGAAGTGTTTTTCGTTTTTGGGAACACACACAGTACACACAAGGAAAATACTAGAATTTCGAAATCTTTTGGGGGAGTTCAAAAACTTTGTGGTTCGTTGGAAACAAGATTGGTGGTGCCCATACTTGTTTGTTTCCTTGCATCCTGGGAAACAAGCGTCTCAAGTTCTACTGCACCTTCGGTAGGGGGCGAATTTGTTTTAAGGAGATTGTTGTCCCCTTCAACAAGCCTCGCAATTCTTCATTGCTTTACTGCTCCTGTCAATTGTCCTCTGTTTTATTATTTCTGTTTACTATTGTTAATTGTATCACTGTTGTTTATTTTCTTTCGGTTTACTGCTTGTTCAAAATTGATTGTAAGAACACAGTAAACAAATAAATTGTAATAGTCTTAAAACAAAATTCAACTCTGTGGATATGGAAAACAGTCCAAACACAGTAGATGTTGTGGCAGCCCCTGTGGCTGGCCAAATGGCTATGGCAGCCTCTTCAGCTGGCCAGAATATTGTGGCAGCCCCCGTGGCTGGCCAAAGTGCAGTGGCAGCCTCTTCGGCTAGCCAACTTGCTTCAACCTCTGGGCTTAATATGGCAGCCGCTGTGGCTGGCCAAGGTGTTGCTGCCTCTGTGGCTAGACAACCTGTTGGACATGTGAGCCATGCCAATCCTGCTGCAGAAAAACCTAAAAAATTCAGTGGACATAATTTTAAACGGTGGCAACAGAAAATGTTTTTCTACTTGACCACGTTGAACCTTGCGAGGTTTCTAAAGGAAGATGCTCCTGTACCCGTGGAGGGTGAGATTGATATCCAAGTGATCAGTGCGATCGATGCTTGGAAACATTCGGAATTCCTATGTAGGAATTATGTGCTGAATGGGCTGAGTGATTCCTTGTACAGTGTGTATGCCTGGATGAAAACATAAAAAAGGCTTTGGGAATCTTTAGACCGAAAATATAAAACTGAGGATGCCGGTACTAAGAAATTTGTCGTAGGCCGTTTCCTAGACTTTAAGATGGTTGATTCCAAAACTGTGTTAAGTCAAGTACAAGAATTGCAAATTATTCTAGCAGAAATTCATGCTGAGGGGATGGTTTTAAGTGAAACCTTCCAAGTAGCCACGATAATTGAAAAACTACCACCTGGTTGGAAAGATTTTAAGAATTATCTAAAGCATAAGCGAAAAGAAATGAGCATTGAAGACTTGGTTCTTAAGCTTAGAATTGAGGAAGATTACAGAGTATCTGACAAGAGAGGAATAACTCATGAGGCCAAAGCAAATGTTGTTGAACATGGCCATAAGAACAAGAACCCTAAAAACAAAGGGTCAAGATGGGCCCTAAAGGAGGAGTTTCCAAGAAATCCAAATTTCAAGGAAGATGCTTCAACTGTGACAAAATGGGTCACAAGTCTTCTGAGTGCAGACTGCCGAAGAAGAAAAAGAATCAAGAGGCTAATGTGATGGAAAACATGACTCAAGATGTTTCAGACATTAACCTTTCAGCTGTGGTTTCTGAGGTGAATCTGGTGGGTTCTAACCCAAGAGAGTGGTGGATTGACACTGATGCCACTCGACATGTGTGCTCGGACAAGAGCATGTTTTCTTCATTTGAGCCTACTGGTAATGGGGAAAAATTATACATGGGAAATTCAGCAACATCTGAGATTGAAGGTCAAGGCAAGGTGATTCTGAAGATGACCTCTGGGAAAGAGTTGAGTTTGAACAACATTCTGTATGTACCAGAAATACGAAAGAATCTTGTGTCTGGATCACTTCTGAACAAGCACGGATTCCGGATGGTGTTCGAGTCTGATAAAGTAGTTTTAACTAAAAATGGGATGTATGTGGGAAAAGGGTATGTAACTTATGGGCTCTTTAAGCTCAATGTAATGGTTGTTAAACCTAAGAATATCAATAAAGCTAGTTCTTCTGCTTATATTGTTGAGTACTCTAATCTATGGCATGGTAGATTAGGACATGTTAATTTTAATTCATTACGGAAATTAATTAACATGAACCACATTTCCAATTTTAAAATTGATAACAAACATAAGTGTGATACTTGTGTTGAGGCAAAACTAACTAGATCATCTTTTCATAGTATTGAAAGAAACTCTGAACCACTTGATCTAATACATACCGATGTATGTGATTTTAACTCAATACAATCAAGAGGTGGTAATAAATATTTTATTACCTTTATTGATGATTGCACGAGATTTTTCTATGTGTATTTGATGAAAAGCAAGAACGAAGCTATAGAGAAATTTATTCTTTATAAGAATGAAGTTGAGAACCAACTGAATAAAAGAATTAAGGAGTTAAGAAGTGATCGTGGTGGTGAGTATGTTTTTCCTTTTGAATCACTTTGTGAACAAAATGAATCATACATCAAACCACGGCTCCTTATTCACCTCAATCCAATGGGATTGCAGAACGTAAGAATCGTACCTTGAAAGAGATGATGAACGCTATGTTAATCAGCTCTGGCTTACCTCAGAATATGTGGGGAGAAGCTGTTTTATCAGCTAATTACCTTTTAAATAAGGTACCATGGAAAGAAGCAGGAAAAACTCCTTATGAAATGTGGAAAGGAAGAGTACCTTCCTATAAATTCTTCGAGTGTGGGGGTGTCTTGCCAAGGTAGTCATTCCTCCACCTAAGAAGGTGAAGATAGGACCAAAAACTATTGATTGCATTTTCATAGGATATGAACATAACAGTAATGCTTATCAATTTCTTGTGCATGAGTCTAATATACCAGATATTCACAAGAATATGATAATGGAGTCGAGGAATGCATCCTTTTTCGAATACGTTTTTCCTTGTAAAAATAATTCGAATTCAAATGTGCACAAACGGGTACATGAGACTATCATTGAAGATAGTCAGGACCGAGAACAAATAAATGTTCCAGAGGATCAACAAGTTGTTGAACTTGAACCAAAACGTAGCAAAAGAGCTAGAACGGAAAAATCATTTGGTCCAGATTTTTTGACATTTTTGCTAGAAAATGATCCTCAGAGCTATAACGAAGCTGTAAGGTCAGTTGATGGTGCTTTGTGGAAGGATGCCATCAATAGTGAAATTGAATCCATCTTACAAAATCACACCTGGGAGTTAGTGGATCTTCCTTTAGGATGTAAACCGTTAGGGTCCAAGTGGATTTTCAAAAAGAAAATGAAGGCAGATGGATCAATTGACAAGTACAAAGCAAGACTTGTAATTAAAGGTTACAGACAACGTGAAGGTCTTGATTACTTTGATACTTATTCTCCTGTAACGAGAATAAATTCCATAAGGATGATACTAGCGATTGCAGCTTTGCGCAATCTTGAGGTACATCAGATGAATGTGAAAACAGCCTTTCTGAATGGAGATTTAGATGAAGAAAATTACATGGAACAACCTGAAGGCTTTATAGCTCCAGGACAAGAAAAGAGAGTCTGTAAGTTGGTTAAATCCTTGTATGGATTAAAACAAGCTCCGAAACAGTGGCATAAAAAGTTTGATGACACCATGTTAGCAAATGGTTTCAAAATCAATGAGTGTGATAAATGCATTTATGTTAGAGAGACAGAAGTTGGCTATGTCATTTTATGTCTCTACGTTGATGACATATTGATTGTCGGGAGTAATGTTAAAATGGTGAATCTACCAAGAATATGTTGAAATCCAAGTTTGACATGAAAGACATGGGTTTAGCAGATGTCATTCTGGGAATAAAGATCTCGAGAAGTCCTGATGGACTTATTCTTGATCAGTCGCACTATGTGGACAAGATTCTTGGTAAATTTAACAATGATGATTCTGCTGTGGCTAGAACTCCTTTAGATGTGAGTCTACATCTATCAAAGAATAGGGGACATGGTATATCTCAGTAGAATACTCTAGAGTGATCGGGAGTTTGATGTATCTATCGAGTTGTACAAGGCCTGATATAGCCTGTACAGTAAACAAGCTCAGCAGATATACGAGTAATCCAGGGTTGATCACTGGAAGCAATAGTGAGAGTACTTAGGTACTTACGCTTTACTCGTAATTATGGTTGCACTATCATAAATATCCAGCTGTAGTCGAAGGATACAGTGATGCTAATTGGATATCTGATATGAAAGACTCAAAGTCTACCAGTGGCTATGTGTTTACACTAGCAGGTGCAGCTATATCGTGGAAATCCTCCAAACAGACTGTGATAGCCAGATCTACAATGGAATCAGAATTCATTGCATTAGACAAGTGTGCTGAAGAAGCAGAATGGCTTCGAAATTTTCTAGAGGATATTCCAAGTTGGCCAAAGCCAGTGCCAGCAATTTGCATTCATTGCGATAGTCAATCTGCAATTGGAAGGGCACATAACAATATGTATAATGGTAAGTCTAGACATATTCGTCGTAGACACAATACCGTTAGACAATTACTCTCTACTGGAGTTATTTCGATTGACTATGTAAAGTCAAAGGATAACATTGCGGATCCGCTAACTAAAGGGTTAAATAGAGAGTTAGTTGTGAAATCATCGAGGGGAATGGGACTGAAGCCCATTAGATAAATGTTTATTACGAAGGAAAACCCAACATTGTTGACTGGAGATCCCAAGATCTAGGTTCAATGGGACAACCTACTCGTAAAAGACATAATTGGTTCACTGTGGGGGGTTTACCCTCTAGTCCATTCCTATGGTGAAATGAAATAGTGATGCTCGTATGGATTGAGGTTAAGCAAGGCTTTTAATGATTCTTATGCGTCGGAAATCCGAGCAGAGTATTACGAGATGCTCTTAAATAAGAAATCACCTATGTGAGAGAGAAGTGGGGCCGCTTCAAAGGGAATTGTACGGGGCACAATTCTTAGAAACTCTTGCAGAACCAGGTTGATGTTCATGGCCAAAATGAGCATAACAATAAGAACTCAGATGTGTTAGGTAAAACATCTGTGTGATATATGTTCTCCATTTACATGAACGGCAGTACAGTTCAATGACATCGCATCCACTGTCAGCCAGTAAATGAGATATATTTTCACAAGGGAAGGTTCAAAGGCTGAGGCCTACCTATCCTATGCAGGTGTTGAACCGTTGAACTCTTCTAGGTCAAAATAAAATATTTTATAAAATAATTTTATTCGACGTTTTTCGCCAATTTCATTCATGTGGGGGATTGTTGGAAAAATGCTTATGCATAAGCATTTTGAGGCTCAATTTTAAGCATGGTCCACTTCGTGTTAGTGGTTGTTATTGAATGATTCGGATACTCCTCCGTGAGTACTTCGAAATGGTATATTCATATGCTTAAATTGGTGCTTGGGTGAATGAGAAATTGTTACTCAAAGTTCACCCATTGGTGTTGGAAAAAAAAGAAAAGTAAGCTTGTCCCATATGGGAAAGCTATAGAGTGAATATTATGCTTATATATGATTGCTCATATGTAGATGGGTAAGAGTTATAAGGATAGAGGCTCTCTCTACGTGTGCGGGGGGGGGGGGGGTGCAAATCAAATCCGAATCAAGCTTGGCTCGTGTGCACCCGCGTGTCCTGCGTACACGAATGTCGGACCAAAATGTGCAGGCCCGACCTAGCCAATTTTTGGATGTCTCTTTATTTTATTTTTTTCCAAACCTTTTGAATTCCATAACAACTAATTTAATTAGTTTGATGGTTACAACAAGTGAAAAGCCTCCCATTGATGAGATTTAATTGGCATTATAATTTCTTTTAATAAGGAAGTGTTTTTCGTTTTTGGGAACACACACAGTACACACAAGGAAAATACTAGAATTTCGAAAATCTTTTGGGGGAGTTCAAAACACTTTGTGGTTCGTTGGAAACAAGATTGGTGGTGCCCATACTTATTTGTTTCCGTTGCATCCTGGGAAACAAGCGTCTCAAGTTCTACTGCACCTTCGGTATGGGGAAAATTTGTTTTAAGGAGATTGTTGTCCCCTTCAACAAGCCTCGGAATTCTTCATTGCTTTACTGCTCCTGTCAATTGTCCTCTGTTTTATTATTTCTGTTTACTGTTGTTTATTTTCTTTTCGGTTTACTGCTTGTTCAAAATCGATTGTAAGAACACAGTAAACAAATAAATTGTAATAGATGTATCATGAAGATTCTGCAATTTCATACAGCTGTGCTTATTCGTTTTGATTATCTATCTTTTAATAAAATTTTAGTGAAAAGTTACTAGATCTGTTATTCAATTACATTGTACGTAGAAATATATGTGACTGTTAGTTTTCGTAGTCGAGTGTAATTCTTCAGGATCTTCAACATTTGTGATTTTTCCATAACTTATAAGTTATGGAACAAACACTAGAGTATAAGATAACGTTAAAAAATAAACTTATGTGGTGAGATTATGGTTATGTGAGCGTTAACACTAACGTTAAAGTATGTGTTTGACAGAATATCGCAACGCTTACATTAACGCTCTGTCGATGCTCTACCAAACGCATGGTAAATGAATTCACGGTGAAGCTATTTTCGAAGCTCGAGTTCATTTATAGATTTTTGCAATAGCTATAGTAATTTTTATTGCATCAAGAACAATTCAATTGGCTAATTCAAATTTCAGGAAAAAAAGAGAGAGATCCTTCATGTTAAGGGTGGCCAATGTAGAAACCAGATTGGTTCCAACTTCTGGGAGGTTGTATGTATACTACGATGAGGCCTCCTGTGGATGGTTTGTTCCATGGACAGTGTACGAACTGCTCCAGAAGTGAACTTACAATTAGGCCGATTCATGATGATATATGTAGTACTTTTCAACACTGAGTACTTTTCAACATATCATAGGCCATCATCATCATTATTAAATATTTAGTTTATTACTTAATAACATCACAAAGAAAATAACGTTTAGAATATCTTGAAACTCAATTTTAATTATGATAGATCTTAATAATATAAAATAATATGTGCATTATGTGTTTCCTAAAAAAAAAAAAAAAAAAAAAAACGTTTTATCACACTTAAAATTATTTGGATATAACAAGAATCATGAGATTGATCTAGTCTTCTCATCCAATACAGTTTCGGTTAATACATCTTAACTATAAACGGAACAATGTAATACATAAACTGAATAAAAAAAAAACTTTATATTAACCTATATATAATTTAGTATAAGAAAACATCGATAAATCTATCGGAACGCAATGATGCTTGTATGAGATGCTTTAAAAATTGATAAAATCCTCATCATTCATTATAAGCTCAGGGAAATTGGCAAGAGTTGAAATTGCCTACAAGTAATGCAACAACCAAACTCTATACCCAAGAGAGGGGGGAGGGGGTGAATTGGGTTACGGCTAAAATATGCGGAATTAAAAGTCTTTGCCGATTTTAAGCTATTTTACCAATTAAGCTTAAGGTATATTTTCTCAAACAATAAATATTACATATATGCAAGTTTCAAATTATATAAGTAAATACAAAAATAAACTTGTGGTAATTAAAGAGTTGAGGAATAGAGAAAATAACACTGTGTGTTATAGTGGTTCGGCCAACAATGCCTACGTCCACTCCATCAAGCCGCGCTTTAAGATTTCTACTATCAACGAGTTTCCGTGGCTCACCCGCAACCAAGAGTTTTACACACTAGGTTCACTCCAAACCTCTTACAATGAGTTTTAGATATAGGCTCACTCAAAAACCTCTACAATGAGTTTTATGTGTAGGCTCACTAAAAAACCTTACAATAAGTTTTAGATATAGGCTCACTCACAAACTTTACAAGTGTTTGAATAATAAAGATTAAAAATAACTTGGGCACTCACAAAAGATAAGAAGATTTAAGATGTGAGTATCTTACCTAAATGTATCAAAGCTCACTAATATGAATTTGACGATGAAGTATGAGCTTTTTCAAATGTAGAGAGTGTAAGATATAGAAGATTTGTAAAACTCTATGTTTTTGCCTTAGAAAAAATTGTATGAAGGTTCAAGTGCTTTGCAAAAACGAAATTGGGGCTCAATTTATAGAAAAATGAAAACTGCCCAACTTAGCCTGTCTGAGACCGGTATGGTCTTTTCTGACACCGGTATGCCGGTCCCAACGGCTATATTACCGTTTGAAAATTTTAACGTTATACCGGTATGGAAACCGGTATAAAGACCGGTACGTACACCGGTATGGTTTGGCCCGGTTCCAAAATATATGAAAAATTCAGCTCTGACCGGTATGATGACTGGTATGTAACCGGTATGCCTGTCTAGACCGGTATGGGATCGGCATGTCTGTCTCAGTAAGTTTCTGATGATCAGTCAATCATGACAGCACTCGGTATTTTGGCCATAACTTTCTCTAGCAAATTCCAAATCATGATCCGTAAATTTCTACATAAACTATAAACATATATCTATCTTCTGTAAATATTTCAGCTTCAAAAATATTAAGATGAATTTTATGAAAATTTTCTAATGTGACATGTATGCAGAAAACGCACATCTGAACATGTTGTAGTAAAATGGCTCTAGCAAAAGTTCTATATATCAGAATTGTGTTCCATTTTAACAGTAGAAAACTAGAGACACATATCTATCTAAAGGTATATTATTTGAAATTTAATTCAATTTTTTGCTAATTTTACAAAACCATTTTCCGATACACTTGTGCATTGAAATTCATTTTGGTGCAAATAAAATGCAAATGATTCATTAAGCATTCTAAGCCATTTTAAGTGAAAATGATGGAAAATGTATGATTCCTAAGAGCTTTAAAACATTTGAATAAACTCACTTACAATTAGTTTTAGCTCTTAATCATTATTTTGATCTTCATCTTGCTTGGCTCCTTTGACTTTTTCATCATTTTTTTGCCTCTTTATCATCTTTGCTTTCTTGATCATCTTGTAGCACATTTTAGCTTTTCATCAACAATTACTTCGAAATCTTTTTGTAATATCTCGCTAATGCGCGTCGAAGACTTCAAGTGTTGACGTCATCAAAATCAATCATGCGAGTGTGTCGCTAACAAGAGTGTGCAAATTTTAGGGGCTCTTATCTCAAGTGGTCTTTAATATGTTTTTTTTACGTAAAACTGTCCAATTTCATCCAAATTAGACGAAAATGCCCTTTTAACAACTTTTCAACTTTCTATTCCTTTTCTCTTCTCACGACTCTGTCTATTTCTTTGTTCGATTTACTTTTCAAAATCTAACAGCAAAAGTTATTTTTTAGAGATTCGTTCATCTTAAGGAAAAATGTGTATTCTCTTTTGGTGTATATGTAGAATGATGAGAATAAATATGTAAGATTTTATTAAAAAAATATATATATAGTAATAGAGCACACAAAGTGTTCAATAAAATATAAATTTTAGGTAGGGTCTATACCATGGTTGTGCGATGGGTGTGCGACGACACCCATCGCACACTCATTACACACTAAAATGATGGTGTGATGGGTTCCGATGTACACCCATTGCACGGTACGATGAGTGTGCGACGACACCCATCACACTGTCATTTTGGTGTGCAATGGTTGTCGTTGCACACCCATCGCACAACCATTGTTATTTGCTGCTATGAGTTGATTTCAATGATAATTTTGTCCAAACAAAATTTATTTGCCTAATTGGATAATAAAAACATAATAATGGCTACTTGTTTTATGTACTATTTTTTTGTTTGCTTTTTATAATTTCCCATAAGCTCACCTATTTAACACCCAAAATTGAAGAAGTTTAATTCATTTGGGAAGCATGGGCGGTCATGAGTTACTTTAAATTTTATAAGACCTTATGCGAATTATTAAAATGGAGTCCCAACCGATAAAGAATAATATATATATATATATATATATATATATATATATATATCATTACATACTAAAAATTAAAATTTCTATAAATTTATATATCTTAATTTTGAGTTAAATCTAAGATCCTAAACGACCGCGAGTGTGGACCCAACATATCGTGATGTCTCTTGGGAAGCATTCTCTCACTTTGCTTATAGAATGACCAAATATTGGTGCCTATAATTTTTTTTCCCTGAAATTTTGCTGATTATAAAGAAAATATAGGTGTCTTTAATTTTGTTTTTAACTGAAATTTTGCTGATTTGAGCTGTCCAAAGACAATAACTCAGCTTCTTATCACTAGAATCTTGTTCTCTCTCCACTTGGATAATGCACAAGCTTGCAGCATGTTGCCACCACTCAACTACTAAAATGTTTTCAGAAAGTGACATTTTCCTTTTCAATTGGTTGGTGATTCTGGACGATTTCTTTAATCTATAATCAAGTCGAAACCAAACGTAGATAAGGAATATGACATTCTTTTTTTTTTTTTAAATCGTTGGAAATTCTACTATCAAACTACCCTTTCCGAGGTTAAACAGAGTAGATAAAACCCCCGGCATCCAGACTCTTAAAAAAACGCATTCTTTGGATTCGAACCGAAGACCTCAAGGTAAGATCTTGAACCATATACTACCAAGTCACGCCTTTGGGGACATGAATATGGTATTTCAACAACCCACTTTTGAGTATAAAAAATACAACAATAAAAATAATGGATAGCAAAAGAGATATGAATCTAATTTTTTTTTTCAAAAAAAAAATAGAAATTTGATTCTTTTAGGGTTATGTGGCTAGAGTCCCACTGTAGTGGACAAATGGGGAAAATCTTGGGATTTTGCAATCTTATTTGCTTTATCTTTTGATGGAGATGGTGATAAACCAACATTTTTTTTTAATATTTTATGGATGCGATTTCTCTATCATATATAAAGTGAAATAAAATCTGAAATTGCGAAGTAAATATATTTTTATTTTAGTATTTTATTGAATATTTTAACAGTTGTTCTTTTAAACAAGAGTGGGGATCTGGGTTTGCGGTTGCGTCAAATTAGAGGTGATTTAAATACATTAGGTTTATTTATCATGTTAAGAACCTTAAACACTAATTCGATTAATTTTATACGTGTCACCAATTTAGCATGTTTTTAGTGTATTTATAGTACTGTCAACTCAAATTCTAATTAATTTTGACATAATGTAATTAAATATTTTTTAAAATTATGACAAATATAACATAGTTATATTAGAAATAATTGAACAAAATATAATTGAACACAACATAATTAGTTGAATAGTTAATCGTGTCACTAATTTTTTTCGTTTATCAAAAACTTTAAATGTGACCATACATGATTATTAAATGGTTGACACAAGTAATTAAAATTCCCTACAAACAATAGCGACAAAAAAAACTATACTCAAGAGGGGTGAATTGGGTTACCGCTAAAATATGCGGAATTAAAACTTTTGCCGATTTTAAGTATATTTACTGATTAAGCCTTAGGTCAATTTTCTCTACTGCAATAAATAATATATATGCAAGTTTCTAATATATAAGCATATAAATAAATCAAACTTGCAATATGTAAAAAGCTAAGGGATAGAGAAAAACGACACCGAGATTTATAGTGGTTCGGCCAACAATGCCTACGTCCACTCCCCCAAGCCGCACTTGAAGATTTCCACTATCAATCCGAGTTTTTGCCGTGGCTCACTCGCAACCAAGAGTTTTACGCAAAGGTGCACTACAAACCTTTACAATGAGTTTTCTACGTAGGCGCACTCACGAACCTTTACAATTTACCCAAACGATGGGATTTCACAACCGCAAGTATTTTGTATAAGAAATTGTAAAACACACTTGGGTATTCACAATGATAAAGAAGATTGTGTGAGTTGGTTACCCAAGTGATCTAAGCTCACTACTAATGAATATGAAGATGTAGTATGTGTGAGCTTGTATGAGTGTTTATGAATATGAAGGTTTATGAAACACTCTAGTTTTTGCCTTAGAGAATGTGTATGAAGGTTGTCTAGTTCTCTAACCAAGAAAAAATGAGTTGGGGCTCAATTTATAGCAAAATGAAAATACATGCCCCAACTTGCTGTCTGAGACCGGTATGCCGGTCTGGGATTGCAACGTGTATCAACGGCTATATTACCGTTAAGAAACTATCTGTTAAACCTGTATACTAACCGATATGAGGACCGGTATGGTCCGTGCCGGTTCCAGTATGTGTGCACAGTGAAGGGCTTGACCGGTATGGGCACCGGCATGATGACCGGTTTAGGTCATGCCGGTTCCAGTAAAGGAATTAGCTGATAGGCTCACCGGTATGGGACCGGTATGGATAGCGGTTTGGTGTGTGCCGGTTCCAATAGCCATACAATCCTCAGGTCCACCGGTATGGTGACTGGTATGAGACCGGTAAGGTCCGTGTCGGTTCCAGTAAGCATGCAAAATAGAACATCTCACTGGTATGGACACCGGTAAGGGGACCGATATACCGGTCTCTATACCAAAAATGCAAATATGAAGGTTTTAATGCATTTTGTACATGAACCTAATGCATCTAAGTGAATGTGCATGTTTCCTATGAGCTTAGGCACTTGAATACTCAAATCACATTACAAATAGAGCTCTAAGCTAAGACTTTATATAAAATTTTCAATGTATGCAAGTCTTCACATTCTTCGCTCTTCACCATCGTATGTTTCGACATTTTTTTTTTGCATTGTCTCGCTTTTGTGCGTTGAAGACTTCACTCTCGTTGCATCATCAAAATTCATTACGCGATTGTGTCGCTAACAATCTCCCCCTTTTTGATGATGGCAACCGCTTAAAACTTGTGAGCTTCTAGGAGTCCAAATGTTGACGATTTTGCTCCCCCTCAATATAAGCTCCCCATTATTGTGTGATTGTTCCAAAATAGCTTTATAAGACTTAGACAAACACATTAGTACAATTACACCCCCTTAATCCAAGGGTGATGGTAAAACAAGTTTTAATCTCATTCTAATGATTTCTCCCCCTTTGACGTTATCAAAAAGTGGAGAAGCAAAAAATTAAATCTAAATGAGATACCTAATTACATATGTGCATTAAATGATGATACCAAAATTTAAAAATATGCACATTTGGCATTTCCCCATTTTTTCCATAAGATGTAGAAATCATGCATAATGTAATTCTCAAAAATTTATACCATGATTATCAATTTGAATAATGATCAATGCATTTCAATGATTTCTTCCAATAATTATGATACCAATTAATCAAGTATTCATGCTTTTCATTATACCAATGGGAAATTATGTTGATGTACATGCATTTCATGATATCAACATAAAATTTATATCAACATATATGCATTTCATTTTCATTCAAAATATGTTAAATGGCAAAGGCGTATTCAATGCAAATCAAATTTAGTAATCACACATATGTCATTTAACATAATAAATTCAATGTGACACTAATTGATATAAAATGGGGTTTAAATATATGATTAAGGTATTTAATGATATCAAATGAACAATTGATACCAATAGAAAGTTAAGTATATTGCCTAATCACTTGTATGCTTCAAAATATATTAACCAATTTGAAATAGGCATACATACACAATTATGAGGAAATGGTACCAATGTTTCTGTGAATACAGATTTTACCTATTACCGTTGTGATTCCTTATTTCTTTGAGCCTTTGGGATCAATTTGTAATTCTCTTTAAGATCATTCCCAAAGCTCCCCCTACAAGATTGTCAATTTCATTTTGGTAACAAACCTTTCTTGGGTCCATTGGGGTTAAACTTGATTCCTTGAGGAATCCTTCCTTTTTTAATCACATTCTTGTTCATGCATTCAAAAATTTTGTGTCCCTTTCTATTACATGCATGACATATGACATTTTCATTGATAGCAATATTAGCATGAGAATCAGATGCCTTAACAAAATAATTCTTCAAAAATTTTCGTTTAATGTAAGGCCTATATCCTAATCCTTCTCTTTTAAATGCATATTTTTGGGATCCAATTAACATATTAAAAATTTTATGTCCAAATGTGAATTTACGAACTATGGTTTGCAAATCTATAACATTTGTGTTTAAAACAATATTTTCATTCATTATAGATTCGTTATCGCATGTTTTTGAGCTAGATGGCATATTAGATATGACATTTTCAAGTTCTAGCTTTTTATTTCTTAAATATGCATTTTCATCATTTAAGCATGCAATATCTTTTTCATGATTGTCCTTTAAGCATATAATCTCATTATCTAAAACATGAAATTTACCCATACAAGATGCATGATCATTTTTAAATGATGAATGCTCATTTTTAACCAATTTTAATTTCTTCTTAAGCATATCACACAACTCATTTAAGTCATTAAAAGCATCAAGTAAATCATTATAATCTTGAGAGTTGTGTACCTCTTCTTCTTCGCTTTCAAAGAAGAAATCATCATCCTCAATAGCCATGAATACTATTGTTTTGTCTTTGACTTTGACTTCTTCCTCCTCAGATGAGCTTGAATTGCTATCGCTCCAAGTTGAAGTAGCTTTCATTGCCTTTTTCTTGGATTTTCCTTTCATATTTCTCAATGGGCAATCGGTAGCTATATGACCCAGTTTGTTGCATTCATAGCAAACAATTTTCTTGTTCTTCCTCGACCATTTTTCTTCTTTCTTTTCATCCGTATTTGATTTTCCTTTAAGCTTTGTGGATTTGAGGAGCTTCTTGACCTTATTGGTTATTATTGCCAACTCATCATCACTATCCTCTTCACTTGAGCTTGAGTCATCTCTTCTTCTTGCTTTCAAGGCAAGATTTTTCCTTGTTCTCTTCTCATCTTCCTCCTTTTGATCCATTTTGATCTCCACTTCATACTCGAGTAATTTACTGACCAAATCATCTAACTTTAAGGTGTTCATGTCGTTTGCTTCTCTAATGGAGGAGGTGTAGCTTCTATATTCCTTAGGAATTGATCTAAGGATTTTCTTCACTTGATCCGCTGGCCTAATGATTTTTCCCAAGACGCCCAAATGATTAATGATGATTGTGAATCTCGAAATCATATGATCAATTTCTTCCCCGGATTCCATCCTGAAACTATCAAATTCGCACATAAATTGGTTGATCTTCGATTCTTTCACTTGGCTTGTGCCCTCGTTGACCATTTCCAAAGACTTCCACAAATCATATGCATTTCCAAACTCCGGAAGCTTGTTTATTTGACTCCAATCAATAGCACAAAGGAGTTGGTTGAGTGCTTTAGCATTTTGTGAGGCTTGTTTTAGGTCGTCATTATCACATTCTAAAGTCAGCTTTGGAATCTCAACGTCATTGGTATCCTTCTTTGTTGGCCCTTTTGCACCCCGTGTAATTACCAAATAAGATGACGGATCAACGGCTAGAAGGTAGTTCAACATCCTCATTTTCCAATAGTTGTAATCGATTCCGGTGTAAAATGGAGGTCTAGTAGTTAAAAATCCTTCGATAAGATTTGATGAGTTTCTTGTAGATGACATGATCTATTCTCGGACAGTTAAGTATTTGATGAGAATACCTCGCTCTGATACAAACTGAAATTCCCTACAAGCAATAGCGACAAACAAAAACTATACCCAAGAGGGGGTGAATTAGGTTACGGCTGTGGTGACTGATTTCGGTCGAGGTCCACAATCGAGATTATCAATTTGTAGGGCGCGAGCGAATCCTGTAAAACAAGTAGAGCAAATAAGGAGCTTATTGCCCACCGGTGTGGTGGAGACCGTAGGCACTCCGACGCTCAAGTTAGCCTAAGCAATGATCAGTATAAAGTAAATAGATCAAGGCTTTTTAGGTACCTCAACCTTCGGTTGTATGCCATGAGGGCGGTGTGTATTGTCTTGCCTTGGTATTATGGGTCGTTTGATTGAAGATGCCTCTTTGTTGTTTTTCCTTCTTCTTTTATAGGTCTCTTGTATCAAGTTCCACATCTGCCCGTTGGAGTCGTTATTATGAGGGTTTAATTCAGGTGTTTCATGTTCGATAACTGACGATCTGTCTTCCTCTCGAAACTGTTGACTTCATGGTGGTATTCATGAATTCGGATTCTCTCTTGATTTCTGTAACGGGTGTCTGTTGGTCTTTTTTATGTTTAACAGGCTTGGACCCTTGTGTGACGTCTTCGTTTGTGGACCCAGTCTGCTGATGGGCTTCTGGTCTTGCGGTGTAATGTCGTTTTTACCCTTAGGGTCAATTTTGGCCCAAACAACGGCTAAAATATGCAGAATTAAAACTTTTGCCGATTTTAAGTATATTTGATGATTAAGCCTTAGGTCAATTTTCTCTATTGCAATAAATAACCTATATGCAAGTTTCTAATATATAAGCATATAAATAAATCAAACTTGCAATATGTAAGAAGTTAAGGGATAGAGAAAAACGACACCGAGATTTATAGTGGTTCGGCCAATAATGCCTACGTCAACTCCCCCAAGTCGCGCTTGAAGATTTCCACTATCAATCTGAGTTTTTGTTGTGGTTCACTCGCAACCAAGAGTTTTACGCAAAGGTGCACTCCAAACCCTTACAATGAGATTTCTACGTAGGCACACTCACGAACCTTTACAATTTACCCAAACGATGGGATTTCACAACCGTAAGTGTTTTGTATAAGAAATTGTAAAACACACTTGGGTACTCACAATGATAAGGAAGATTGTGTGAGTTGCTACCCAAGTGATCTAAGCTCACTACTAATGAATATGAAGGTGTAGTGTGTGTGAGCTTGTATGAGTGTTTATAAATATGAAGGTTTATGAAACACTCTAGTTTTTATCTTAGAGAATGTGTATGAAGGTTGTCTAGTTCTCTAATCAAGCAAAAATGAGTTGGGGCTCAATTTATAGAAAAATGAAAATACATGCCCCAACTTACTGTCTGAGACCGGTATGCCGGTCCCCAAACACCGGTATGCTGGTTTAGGGTTGCAACGGGTATCAACAGCTATATTACCGTTAAGAAACTATCTGTTACATCGGTATACTAACCGGTATGAGGACTGGTATGGTTTGTACCAGTTCTAGTATGTGTGCATAGTGAAGGGCTTGACCGGTATGGGCACCGGTATGATGATCGGTTTAGGTCATGCCGGTTCCAGTAAAGGAACTAGCCGTTAGGCTCACCGGTATGGGACTGGTATGGATACCGGTTTGGTGTGTGCCGGTTCCAGTAGCCATGAAATTATCAGGTCCACCGGTATGGGACCGGTAAGGTCCGTGTCGGTTCCAATGAGCATGCAAAACAGAGCATCTCACCGGTATAGACACCGGTAAGGGACCGGTATGCCGGTCTCTGTACCAAAAATGCAAATATGAAGGTTTTAATGCATTTTGTACATGAACCTAATGCATCTAAGTGAATGTGCATGTTTCCAATGAGCTTAGGCACTTGAATACTCAAATCACATTACAAATAGAGCCTTAAGCTAAGACTTCATATAAAATCTTCAATGTATGCAAGTCTTCACATTCTTCGCTCTTCACCATCGTGTGTTTCATCATCTTTTTACATTGTCTCGCTTTTGTGCGTCGAAGACTTCACTCTCGTTGCATCATCAAAATTCATTACGCGATTGTGTCGCTAACAGTAATTAACTAGTAAGATGAAAATTAACAATGAAGATTCAACTAAAACACATGCATTTTTTAATATTTAGATAAGCACTAGAAAATAAAAAGCCTTAAAAAGCAAATAGAAAATGTGATGCTTGTTTCATGACAAGTAAAATGCAAAAGTGGCGAATGATACTTGTGTGGATGCATATCAAATTGCCAAAATTTACATAGTCAAAGACTTTATTTTGAAAAAGAGATCTCAAAAACAAGTAAAATTAAGGTGGAAATGGTCTTTCTTTTAGAATTTGTCAAGCTTTCAAAATAAATAAATAAAGCAAAAGAATTGTTAAAATTTTATTTGCGCCATGCCTTACCTCAGCTTAACAAACAATTAATATACTAATTGTTGATGGTGATTTTCGGACCCAATAAGACTTGAAGCGTGAATAAGGGTATTAAGGGGATTTCACTTGTCGAGATGGGGGCCAAGATCTTTACAAGGATAAGGGTCCGGGCTCAGGGGTGTCTGACCCGACCAGTGGATCAAATTCAGCTACATTTGGATACCGACCCGAGGAACATGGGGAATCAACTGAGGCATAGTCACATACACCTGAGGAAGATGATCACTAGAAGATACAAGTTAGAAGAAGATCATAACAGTTCAGACAATCATTGAGGGAAGTTATTTCTCAATATTTCTACATGAAAAGAACTCAGTGCCGGCCTGACCTTTTTGGAGATGCAATGAAGGAAGTTACTTGTTCCGACGGACCGACCCGATGATGTTGGTCGGGGTTGCAGCTTTGTGTTCTTAGATGGGCGACGTAAGTCCTAAACAGAAGTTTGGGTTTACCAAGGATTGATGGGATAGAAGTAGGCCAGCGGATGATGGGATGGAGCTGGGCTGCGAGCTTATTGACTGACACACGCAATCGCGTGGGAGCAGTTAGAATACAGGCTGGCACTGTGGCATAGAGTGTAGCAGTTATCAAAAGTGGCATGGTTTAATGAGGTGTCAGATGGCAAAGTTATTTTTTACATAGTGGTTGGTGAGAGAGCCTGCGCAGCGATAGCATGTACACATGACTGACGTCATAAGTTGGGTGTAACACTCGAATTAGACCTAGTATATAAGGGGTGGAGAGTTCATCATAAGGGGTTGGTCAATTATTTCCTAGCAAGAGATAATTATTTCTTCACTTGTAAAAGAGAGAAAAGAGTTATGAGTTAGAGAGAGAAAAAATGGTCGGTCCGACCCGAGGTAGTAATAAATTTTTCACTTTTCTTGTGCCCGTGGATGTAGGTTTGATCTATTCCATCAAACCACGTTAAATCATTTATTTTGTCTGTGTGATTTCCTATTTTGTCTGCTAAGTTTGTCTTTGGTTCCCAACAAACCAAACAAAGTCACAGTTGAGAGAGGTTTGTTCGAGGAGTGATTTTCCCGAATAACCCCGAAACAAAAATCAGCTGTCAACACTAATATTTACAAAAGTCGAACTCTATTTATAACAAATTTTTGAACTCAAATTTAATTTTTTGATAATATTTGTTACTCTTAATCAAAACAAACCAGACCAAACTGACATGATCCAGAGGACAACATTCAAACCTAAAGAACCAGATTGAAATAAATGAGAATGACGCAAGCCCAACGTAAAAGCAGTTTTCACGAATCAAACCGAATTAATTCCAACACCAATTATTCGGCCAAGACAAGACTTATTGAGTTTCAAAACACATCATTGGGCCTATATACATGAAAATCACGAAATTTAGAGTTTTTATGTCAATGAGACAATTTGGTTATGGCTTTGAAAAATTTACCACCTTTGTTGGATTTTTGTGATTTTGTTATTTTTTTCCTTTATTGACTGTTTTGGCAAAGTTTTTGATTAATTTTTTATTACTTTATACTTTTATGGTAAGTTGTCTAGGTTGTTAAATGACTATTAAGGGCATAGCCTTTAAGTAGCCATTAGTTAGCCATTAAGGATGTTTTAATCATTTTGCACTTATTAGGGTTTCTTTCTTTGTACTATATATTGTAACTTATCTTCTTAATGAAAGGAATGATACCATTTCGAATTTTCTTCTCAAAGAAATGACTATGGCCAAAATTCAAGCTTAAGGGAGGGATTCCCCTTATTTCATGCAATCGACTTATCTAAGGAGTGACAACCTTAGTGGCGTCTCTGTGCTAGCAGAACACTACAAAGAATCATATTAAGGGTTCTCAAAGAAAATTTCTTTGTGGGTCTTCTTTATTGTCTTTTAAGGGTTTTGTTCCTACAAAATCAAATTCTCGGTTATTGGGATTCTATCTGTTGCGAGGGGTTTGCTTGGCCTAATCATCCAAGTGAGTTCTGCGTCACAAACCAAGTCTTTTCTTATTTCATGCAATCAACTTATTAGATGAGGTCATTTGCATAAATCTTTTAACGTCATTATATTCTATTTGAGATCATTGATTCATCAAATTCCATAAAATTTAGGTCTCCTTTTGTGATTTTTGTCTATGTTAACTTATGTCTTCTCATTCCTTACTTATCATATGACAATACCATTTACTCTTATTTTCTCTCTGGATCACTTAAAGGTCTATGTTGGATATATCCAAATTATCTTAGACATGTTTCTCTCATATTCTCATCAATCAGTGCTACACTCAATTTTTTCCTAATTTTTAATTTCTAACTTTGTCTTTCCTAATTCACCTACATCCATCTAAGCATTCTCATCTCAGTTACCATCATTTTTTTGGACATGTTGATGCTTTATTGCCTAATATCTTGTTACATAAAATATTGTAGGTCTCACGACGATCCTATAAAATTTGTCTTTAAGTTTTAAAGAAATGTTACAATCATATAAGTCCCTAGATGCATATTTCTATTTCCCTCGACCCGATTGAATTTTATACTAAACATCTCAGTCGAAATGAATTTATATTATAATTATGAGAAATTAACAAAACTAGCCAAAAATATTTTATCATTTGCCAAAATGGGTCACAATATTTAGGTTTTTCCAAAATAATCATTTTCTCCGAAGTCTACCCCGAATTATTTTTTTTAATTTTTTATTTAAAACTTCAGATATCTGAAGTAGTTCGGAGATCCAAAGTTATAACTTCAGATCTCTGAAGTTTTAATTTTTTTATATCACTATGTTCTCCAAAGTGAGCATAACACGATAAAAAATATCTGAAATCTGAACTTTTTTCCTAAGTTATATAAGATTCTGAAGTTTTCTCTTAATTCTGAACTTGCCTCTGAAGTTATGGCTGGTGTTATTCCTTATTACTACTTGGACAATGAGGCGTTCATGTAGTGGTTTTTAGGGGCTAAATCCGGTAACGCAGCGGAAACGGTGGAAAATCAAATTTTTTGATTTCAAAACTTTTTCTCGGATTAATTAAATAAAAATATTTATTTAATATTCCAATAATCAAATTATGAAATAAAATTCAATAAATCATATTTAAGTGAATTTACCGAATTACCCTTACTTGGTATTTTTGTCCATTTTAGTCCGAAATTGATCAAATCAATTTTGAATGATTCTAAATCATTTTTAAGATGAACTTAGCATGTTCAAAACATCAAAACACCAAAAGCAACCAAAACCCCAAAAATCCAACTCTTGGCCGAATGCACCACTTTGGTGCCAAATTGTGCACTTTGTCATTTCATGCTTCAAAACACATCAAGATGTAATCCAATCAACATGAAACTTTATATGCATCATATACACATCCAAATACACAACATAAATGAAAATCCCCAAATTTGGATGAGGTCTTAAACCCTAATTTGTCAAATTCTTCAAAATGAACAAATTAGACCAAATTGGTTAAATCAATTACTTTAATCAGCATTCTTCCATCCAATCAAAGTCTCAACACAATGAAACAACTCAAGATCAAATCTAGGTCATCTTAGAGTGGATCAACAACTCTAGATTAGCAACAAGGTTTCCAAAACCATAAAAGAATGCTTACAACTACAATAGTCACAAGCTTCATTCATCACACGTGCTCAACACTTCCAACAAAACTTCCATCATCAAAAACACAAAATAATAGAAAATAATAACTTAAGAACATCACAAGATGTTGCCTAGATCATAAGGAACATTTTCTTATCTAATAGTAAGTTGGAAAAACTTACTAAATCCAAGCTTTTTCTTTAGTTTCTTCTTTTCTTCCTCACTTGCTTCTCTTGTTTCTTTAATTGAGTTCTTTGTAAAGTGTATTAGGTTATCAAATGAAAATGAAATGAAAACAATATATACTTGCATCACAAAGGCCTTGGCCGAATTTGGCAAAGGCATATACAAGAAATATTAATTTCAATTTCATTTGAATTTCATTAAATCAACTTGATTAAATATCTAAAAACACCTTTAAGATATTTTAATAAAGTCAACAAAGGCAACTTAATCATTTTAAATCAAATATCCAAAGTTAAGATATTTATATTTTAATTAATTTAATCATTTAACAATTAAATAATTAATTAATTAATTAAATATAAATATATTAAATATATGTATTATATTTACATTAAATATCAAATACATATATTCATTTAGGATATTAGTCAAATATCTCAATTTGACTATTAATTAATGTGTATTTAAATTAATCAAGTATTAAATGTAAATACACAATAATTAATCAAATGACTATCGGGTCCCTTTAGCATGTATTTTGCGTTTAACCTTTAAACGACTTTATAAATAATCAACATTTTTATATTGTTGCTCTAGTGCTCTACGAGTATGTTTCATTATTGAGACTCTCTATATTCAGGTATATCCGTCACGAAATCCAATTTCGTGTCCATAATTTATTCACCCGTAAATTATGACGATCACGGATAATCTCGCTGAATCATATAGGTCGAGGTCATGGCAAATGTATAATTCCTCTGTCACAGGTATCCGGATAAATCCCATAGATATAGATGTAAACGTCAAATCTCTATGGAGATTATCCAGTCGACTATTCTATTAGCAATCTCTAAAAGAATGTTTAGAACTAGCTTCTAAACTTTACCACGGGCCCATGGTTTTATCTGATTGCTAATCATATGGACTATCTATGCTCTGGTACACAGAACTGACGGATCCTATCTTGATACACATAGGACACCCTGAGGATCTATCTACACCCAACGAACAGGCGGAGGTCTGATCTAAATAGATCGGTGACGTGACTGCCATCTAAGTGTAGAAGATGTCTCATATGCCCACAATGACATCTCAAGTCTAAGAATCACAAGTGCTACTCAACCCGAGAAGATTCTTATTGACGTTGGTGTATCATCCATTAAGAATCTTCGGTGAGTCGTTCAGTGTTTATCCGCTATAAACACCCACACGTATACTAGTACTAGTTCCAAGACTAATGGTTCATTGAGAAACCATTGGAATCATATATTCTAGTATACGACATGTACCGGTCTCAACGGGTTTACTTTACTGACCAAGTAGTGTAAACCTTGACCATGAACTGTCTGAGAATTACAACGTCATGATACTACTCAATGTCAGTTGCGACGCTTTTGCAACAGTACCATGACTAATCATTCTAAGGTCATTACGTCTTACCATATATAAAGATAGATTATATTATAGAAACTGCATATATTATTCATAATAATAATTTTTACAGAAGTATTCAAAAGAAATACAACCGGGAATTGGCGCTCTGAGCACCAACCCCAACAGTTCACTCGATACCTGAACGTCTGGATTACATGGCTTATCATTGGGGCATATACAATAGATATATAGGATGTTATAGGATATGGATAGATCGATCTACTACGTGAGATGTGATGAGACAACTTTTATACTTTAAACGCTCTAATATACGGTCGATTGTGTCAGATGTTCATTAGTAACATCAACCCAAAATCAATTCAGAGACACCTTTTTTTAGTTTTCTACTTGGTTGTTGGGGAGGAGGTTGGATATTACGTCTAACCTGATATGTGAGGTATTAGAGTGTCTGGTGGTGGAGGATAAACAGTTTGGGCCCCATGATTGTTGGCGGTACAAAGCATGGCTAGATCAGAGAGCTGTCATGGGTAGGGTATTGAGACCGA
Organism: Zanthoxylum bungeanum; assembly: GCA_019454045.1. Taxonomy (NCBI): domain Eukaryota; kingdom Viridiplantae; phylum Streptophyta; class Magnoliopsida; order Sapindales; family Rutaceae; genus Zanthoxylum; species Zanthoxylum bungeanum. Next base: position 98,790 of record SKCR01052653.1, read on the forward strand.
GGCTTATTGAGAGTGAGCGCTCCACGTTTTATGATGGTTGATTGCACGCTTTGAGGGAGAGGCACATCAGCCTAGACATTCGGCCTATAGAGGATATCATTTAGTTGATCATCGTGACGCGTATCGGCCACGCGGACGAGGTCAATATTTTGGATATTATATTACTAGCCTGCATACTTTAAGTAAAAAAATATTGTACATTTTAATTTATTTTTATATTTTGTATTGTATTATTGGAAAATACTAAAAATTTATTTTTTTTCTTGCAGCGTCGTAGGGTGGGCATAATAGCCATTATTATAGGGCATTGGTATCAGGTTCATGCCCATAGTAGGATGGGCATTCCCCATGATATAGTCATCACCCGACTTATGCAGTATTTCTAACTGGATTTGGATGATGAGGTGGCCTCCTTTGAACATTCGGCTGTCATTAACGAGAGATTTTTGTGACGAATGAGCCTCTATTGTACAGAAGCAGACAATATTTTCATGACAAGTATTGGAATATGATATATATTTTTTCTGATAAAAATTTATAGTGATTCGAGTATTTAATTTTTTTTATTTATCTGTTTGGTATGTCACCGTGCTATGCAGAAGCAGCTGTCACAAGCTGATACTGTTGATCTTGATCCTCCAGTAGGCTCCGATGGCACTGGTCATCCTCCCATAGGCTCCGATGGCACTGGCCTATCTCGCACTGGTACATCTCGCGCTGATCCATCTCACGCTTCCTGTCATGTAGCAGGTGATCCATTAATCACTTTATTACGTAACTACGTGATTGCGATAGAGAAGGCTCAAATGAGGATCGATGAGTTACAACAGAGAATGGAGGAGGGTCAAACAAGGATCGAGGAGCAACATAAGAGAATGGAGCGACTAATAAATGAGGCGTTAAAACTTCTGAGGAGGATGTCGGTTAAGAGAAATACTATGTCCGATAATGTATTGGCTGACATTAATTTTGATGAAATATAATTTTTTTTATATATTATATTATTTTCATTTTAATGTATAATTACTTGTTTATATATATATATATATATATAACAATTACAAGCCGACAATTTTTTTTTTAAAAAAAAATTCTTTTGAGTGGTTATATATCTTACATTTGTGTTTGAATTTGTTGACTTGTGTAAACAGAATTACTAATAGGGGTGAGCACCGGTTCCGGTTCTACTCGGAACTGGTGGGAACCGGACAGGTTTTCTGGGTTTGGAACCGGAACCGGTTATAATCGGGTAGGTTCCGGTTCCAAAAATGAAGGAACCGATTTTATCCGGGTAGGTTCCGGTTCCAAAATGGTCGGAACCGGAACCGGACCATGGAACCGGTTTAGATTCCGGTGGCAGATGCATATAGGAGCATAGAAGGAGCATAAGCTGCATGGAAGCTCTGTCAGCAAACAAGACTTTGACCATGCTCAAACTTTAATTAGTAGTTAGATATGTCAAAAATCATTTATTCGGTGACTTTCTCAGTGTTTCTTTGTATTAGCCATCCTATGAAATCTTATTAACTGTGCAAAACACTTCATCGGCTACTGGATATAAGGAGGATGGAAAAGTTAATTACGAAGATTAATCACATTCAAGAACCTTTTCCTGAATTCCTTAATTTCGTTACTGATAAATGTCATTTCGTTACTGATAAATGAGCAGAAGTAAAGAGATAATAATGACCATTTCCATAAATACCATAAAGTGGGAGCATAAAGTCTTGTTTAGATGATAGCATGTAACTATACTAGCATTTTCAAAATGATCAAAGTTAAATACCATAAAGAGAGGCTCATCATTTCCTGCGTCCAGAATTTCCGAGACATAATAGCACATGCTTGTTGGATCCAAAACGCTTATGTACCTAACACGGCTCCTATATCCTGCATCAAATAAAGGATGCATTAGTATATATCTCGTACATGCTTTTTACATAAATAACCATTAACAACTAGGCAACTTAATGCACTGATAACTTGCCTAATTGTAAATTAAAACAGAAAGGGTAATGAGGCTGACGAGCATTAAAAGTCTAAAATTTCATTTTCTTCCTTCTTGAGCTTCCGTACTCCGATTTGGTCACCGTTTTTTCTTACGGACTCGTATCGGAATGTAGTTTTCATTAAAATATCTTAAAATAGGGTAATTCGGAACCGGACCGGAACCGGATTGGAACTGAATAATAGGGTACCCTGTTTAATTGGGTAGGTTCCGATTCCACTTAGTGCGGAACCGAATTTTTCCGGGTAGGTTCCGGTTCCATGTGGAACCGAAACCGAAACCGGATTTACTCACCCCTAATTACTAACACCTTTTTAACTATTCGTTCTTCCCGCCAAAAAGTCAAAACTTTTCTCAACACCAACCACCTAACCCCCAAAACTTTACACATTTTTATCCAAATATTATTTATTTATACAAGCCTTTTTTCCCTACTATATATAGACACACATAGAATAAGGAGATAGTTAAAAAATAAGAAAAACGCATACTCTAGTATACTGAATTCAGTAACTATTTTAACTTAAGTGTGTTTATATATATATATAATAATCTAGTAATTGATTTAAGTCAATCTAACAGTGGATATTTAAAATTAATATAATATTTAATGATGTCAATTCATATATTATCAGATTGTATAAGATTAATGGTCAAAATTTTGATATTTAGATTTAAATTTAAAAAAAATTGAAATCCGAATGTATAGGGGATGAATATTTTTACAAAAATTAAAATGAAAAACAATAACAGAATCTGAAATTATCATTATTTGTTTTATAAATTATATGAAATGTTGGAGTCATATATAAATATATGAGAAATAATCATGCTAATAAACTAGATTTAATTCTTATATATCCTTCAAGACTTCAATTATTTAAAGTTTGTTGATTAAAGTGATCTTATTTATTTACTTATCAACTCGATGCAGAAATAATGGATTTGATTTGGGTTTAGTGCTAAATTTAATTTTGTATTGAGTTTTTTTTTAACAAATTGTAATTATTATTTATTAAATCATAATTTAATTATAAGTGAATTTTAAGCATACATAACTATTAAAACACTTTTTTTTTTTGAAATTTTTGGAAATCCCACCGTCAAACCACCTCTTCCAGGCTTAAACGGAACAGATAAAACCCCCGGCTATCTCAGGCTCTTACAAGAAACGGACTCTCTGAATTCAAACCTAAGACCTCAAAATAAGAATCTGAACCCTACACTAACAAATCACGCCCCTTGAGTACTACTATTAAAACACACATAGTGGTAGTAGTAGTAAAAAAATGTGGTAGTAATAATAATAATAAAAAATGCACAGAGTCGTAGAATTTTGAATGCATGAACGGAAAAGTCATTAGAGGAACCTTATTTTATTTTTAAAAAAATAAATAATATAAATGGATAACTTAAATTAATGACACCACCACGTGGGTACCCCACTCTTCGTATTAAAATAATGTTTTATAAATTTCTTGTTCTTGCCAAGCATTGGCTTTACAAAATTCTTGCTTTGACACTTAAAATTATTCTTCTTGCTCATCAAAAGATTTACCAAATTTTCTTTCATTCACTATTTGTTTTCGCCCCTCATCTCCTATCACCATCAATTAGGTTGATTAGTCCTCAAAATCCTGCTTAAGCTTTTGAATCAAACGGCTACATAACGTAGTATCAGAAAAATGTGTATTACATTTGTCTTCGAGTTCTCGTTACACATGAACAAACTTACCATACCACCATAAATGAAAATTGTTTAGTAGTAAATCAAATGGATATTGTACAAACCAAGGTTCTTTACATAAATTCGCCTCGACGCCAGTTTGAGAACTGGGGATGAGCACGAGATAACCTATTCCCTAATTTTCAACGATATATAAGTCTTAACTCAAATGTGCTAAATGTACAATTAGGAGTTCCAAAAGTTGGTTTTCGCTGTGTTTCTGAATGGCCCTCACTGGCAAGAGCGAATGAAATCCTTATTATTGATGCTCGTGGGGCAAGACAGACACCTGAGAGTTATTGTTGTTCTTCCATCGGTTTTGAGATTGGAGGAAACTTGGAAGGATGTGAAAAAAGACTTGCAAACTAGAGAACCTACCGCCGACCATTTGCCCAATGCCGTCCTGGCCTCATATGTGGATTTCTGTGGCCAAGTCCTTGCTTAGGGAGATCATTCAATTCCATGACCTGTATCGTCCTTTGCTTCTTTGCTGTTTAACAAGAAGTTACATTACATAGTCAGAGTAGCTCGAAACTCGGTAAATTAATGGTGACAAATTTTAACTTTGAATTCCAAAGCCATTCTCAAATGTATTTCAACATCACTCAGGATAAATTAATATCAAAATTTGGACAGAGAATGCAGTAAAAATCTGAATGGGAAGAGACAAACCGTTCTCAGCTAGTTGATAACTCTCCTGAAGTTTCCTCTTCGTGGCTTCGAGTTTTACTTGGACCGCATCTTCATCTGAAGACTTGAATTTCTGCAGAACAAGAAACAAGATCAGATAAAATAATGGTTACAGATTCAAAACTACAAGAAAATTTTTTGCACTCACATTGTGTGTACTGTTGAGTGGCTTCTTATGGATGGCAGGCTTATCCGACTTTTGCTGCAACTTGGATTCATTATCTACTTTTTGCCCCATATTTTGCTTGAGAGGTCTTCCAGATCCGGAATTGGTGTCTGAAGGTTTATTTGAGGGTTTATTAGGTCTCACAGCAGTTTCTTGTTTCTTCATTTGTTGACTCTTATTCTCCTTGGGAAGCACATTTAGCTCATTAGGAGAATGAGGTTTCTGTTTCGTGATAATTTGGTTCTCTGCTGATGGTTTTCTTCCACTTTCACGGTTCTTGATGAATTCCCCACTGTTTCGAGGATCTGAAGCAACATTCCCCGCTCATAATTATGAATCTCAGATGTGGGGAACTCAAATATAGAACCGAATAGCTAAAGCTATCTAAGAGAAGCATAAGAGATAGCAAATTGTACTCACTTCCAAAATCATCCATGCCATCAAAAAACTTCATGCGTCCAATTTATAGTAACATCACGGAAAAAAGAAATCCAGTCAGCCTTCAATCATAAAATAAACTCACAAACTATTTTTGCAATTATTTGAAACAAAAAGGGGTAAAGATGAACACCTGCGAGAGCTCTATCCCAGCAGTCGGAGAAGAAAAGAAAGCCAAATCATCCAGCGGAGGAGACGGGAGCCCTTCCTCTTCGTCAACAACAGATGGATTCACAGAATCAGGTGTACCTTCTACACCCACAAATTAATTGATTAAACTAATATCAAACAATAAGTTCAGTAAACAAATTTGGAAAGCATTATAGTTCAAATCAGCTAAAACAAAATACTACCAAGAATGTCCCTACCTGCGACAGTCTTTGTAGCATTGACCCATTCATCCACCAAATTCTTCCAACCCCTGAAGTACAGAAAACCAGTTAAGAACAATATATCAAGCCTTATTTAATCCGAAACAATAGCATACAAGTTTTATTACTAGCGTATTAATGCTGAAAATGAAAAAAGTTGAGCACCGTCATATACTCCATTAATACATCCAAATGAATCCAGTAAACACTAATTAACTAGAAAAATAAGGCAACAATAGTTGCTTATTTATATGTTTTCGTGCTTAAACTGAGGGTAAATGTATGCTTTTGAGCAGTTGGCTGATTCATAAATTAACTTGAAGAATCAAAACGATACAAGGCGGACTACGTCATCCTGCAGATGAGCAGATAAAGTAAAGAAAATGAATGAAGAGGCATTAATAGCACAGAAGAAACTAAAAATAGGCCTTCGATGCTGAATCTTTTTTCAGAGCACATGATAAAGTAAGAATATACAATACTACAAAAATAGATATGCCATACTTAGGGACTAGCCCCTTATTGAACTCTTAATTCACATTTCACCCTAAAAAGCTTAGTTCATTCAAGTGCCAAGGCAAGTTATAAGAATGGCTTAATCTAACACAGTATGTAAGTAGACATTGGAGATAGTCAACGATGACACAACTAAAAACGGTAAATGCCACTAGTGTTATACAAAGCGGGTTCTGGAGAAATACAGAAAACTATATGCATAGCAACAGAAACAAACCCATACTCGATAAGAGTCTGAGCAAGATGTTGAATTTCTTTAGAACCATGTTTTCGGAGGCGATTAACAGCCTTTCCAATCTCAGTTTCCTGTAAGAAATTAGAAAAGGGTACACCTCTATTAGTCCAAAAACAAGGAGCAGTAACCAAAATTTATATAAAATCAAAGACTAAAGCTACATTCGATCTAACCTTTATAGTATCCACAGTCAAAGCCATCAATTGAAGCCTCCTCAATGAATCAAACAACACAGAATCAGACTGTAACCAAACATAAACCAAAACATCATCAACCATTAAACCAGAAAAACAAAACACACACAGAGAGAGAATTATAATCAAAACAATTGCAGAAAATCAAACAAAAAAACAAACAGAAACCTCATTTTGGCTCTTGTGAAGAATCTCTTTGATCCTTAAGACCTCACCAACAACTTGACACTCCTCTTCAATCTCATCAGTCAATGCCTCTGCAATATCTCCATAGCTAAAATTACTAACAATTTGATTACTCACATGATCATCTCTACTACTATCCACTTTGCTCTCTTTACTACCACCAGCTTCATACTCACAGCCATCTCTTTTACAATCATCATCGAATTCATTACCAGAAGGAACAGCCAACTCAACACGATCACAACCCGAACACCGAGTCAATTTACATGTAAACAACTTCTCAGCAATACGATCCCTGCGTAACTTAAACTCTTTTGGGCAATCCAAAGCGGCCACCATCAATGCGTGATCGATAATATCGTAAATATCACCATTTGCTGAACGAAAATAGTTCCTCCAGTTATCTAAAGAACCCGATTTCACTGACATGATTAAATAATCAATACCCCGGATCCGAAACTGCTCAGTTCAGATCCAAAAGATGGATTTTTTTTCCCTTGAAATTAACAAATTGGAGGTTCGTGAAAATGCCCAGAAACCGAAATTTGATTTTTGATGAATTTGAGAAGAACCCAGATATCAAAAACCGATTTTGACGTTCGTTTAAATGATTGATGATCAAAATTTACTTAATTTGGTATTTGGGTTATGAGTTATGACGATGCTGAGGAAAAAAGATTACGTGAAGATAGGATCTCATCAAGGATATGATCAAAAGAATCAATCTGTTTTTTTCTTTGTTCTGGTGGTTTTGATGAGATGGATGAAAATGAAAGAGAGAAACTTTAAAAGTTATTTAGGGGAAAATAAAAAATAAAATAAAAAAAGATTAAAAATTGAAAATTGGTACCAAACAAGGAAAAAAAATGAGAGGCTTTTGGGTTGTTTTTTGGTTTTTTGTTTGCTGTTTTCACATTTTTTAATTATTTTATCTTATTCTGAAATTGTTTGACCTCCACAGGACACAGAAACGAATTGTTAATTGTTATGGTAAGTGAGAGAAAGTGAAAGAGAACAAAATGGATTTAGAGAGAGAATATGCTTTTTGGTTGAAGATTTGATTTTTCTGTGTATTCGATGATTATGTTTTGATCCCTAAGCTTTTGTAATTTCTTAAAATGAAGATACAATATGTCTATTGATCAAATAGGCCACTAATCCTATAACACATTTGATATTTGCTGCGAAAGCGTGGTTTAGGCGAAATCATAACCTTAAATTTTTTTAAATTTACTGAATAAATTATTCGATATCCTATATCAAATAATTTATTCATATTTCACCTAAACATATTTTTACGTTATCAAATAACTACATAATCAATTAAGAAAATATAGCGAAATTTTTACGAAAATAATTTTCCGCAAAATAGCATAAAACGCGTTTATGGGAAAATCGAACAATTGGAACCATACGGGGCTGCCCCAGTCAGCCCTAATATTATTTGGTCAGTCCATGGGCTACCCGAACAGTGACCAATGCACTGTTTGGGCAGCTGTTACCCGGTGAACCTAAAACTCACCCGGCAACGCTGTTTTTCGTCATTTTCTCATATTTTCACTCCGAAATAATTTTCGAAAACTATCCTAACACCCAATATACATCCAACACATCCAAAACTCAAAATTTTCATCACTAAAATTCTGAAATTTTCCAGATCTGAAACTGTAAACGAAAATATCATTTTTCATTCTTTAAATTCAATTTTCTTAAGACTAATCAAATTAATCTTAAACAAAATTAAAGTCACCACATGTTGGACAATTATGACCCATAGCATCACTATTTGTACAGAACATGGTGTTGTTGTACAAATTAACTATGTGACAAAGGAAATTGCTCTTTTATCATTTATAATTAGATTACCGGGATATATAAATGATAAAAGTCCATATGATTAGTTCTGGATAGATAAGATATGAGACAATATCAATCCATGAAGGTTTAATCATTAAAACATCCCTAGTCGGAGTATTATCGAGATTGGACATCGATAATGCGAAATAGACTAGTATTGCACTTGTGCGTGTTATGGGAGCATAACGTCATAGTTCTCATATATTTAAGTATTGGATACTTATGCAAGTGTAATAAAAGGTTGTGTTTACCGATGGTACGGAAACAGCTTCGCTCTGGATAGACCCCTCGGAATTCCATTGGTAGTATGACTATGTGTCTATGGAAGTCTGAATCAGGGTAGGTGTATTTGGTCTTAACCTGAGACTTGCACCGCTAATACTTGCGACAATCAATATACTTTGGTTTTGGTCGTCCAGGGCTTTAACAGGTTCTGTGTACGCCTCTTCTGGGTATATTGAGAATCGTAGTGTATTGGGTGTGATGTCGAGATGGAAGTATCACTCCAGTCATAGTGGAGATGATGATCACGTAGGATACGAAACTGGTACTTTTATATGCTGCAACTATCGGGATAATATGACTAGGTCATGCTTATCCGATTATAGAGACTAGTTACCAGAGATCCGATATGTGCTTCGTACGGGGCAGACATAATTACAGCCCCAGGCCTAGCATGTGACATCCGATACTGGATCGTAATACGCAATACTACGTATACTACGCCTAATATAGATTACATATTCCTTTAAGAATATTTCTGGAGAATTTGGTAGGCACGGTGCTTTCCTAGAAGCCAACCATGTCTTATAAATCGGTAAAACGTAGTACTAGGTACGTACGTATTTGGATAGTCCGACGACCGGATTTACTGCCAACATATCCAGGGATCTCATGGGTCGCTTCCCGAAGATTCACCGATGACGTATGACTCGCACATTATTAATCTGGGATTAATTAATAGAGAGAGAAAATTAATCTAGGATTAATTACGGAGATATTTTATCTTGGATAAAATACTATTTAAAGAGAGAGAACGATTAATTTGGAATTAATCGATAAAATAATATATTTGATATATTAAACGAAATTAGATTTCGACGCAGAATTAAAATTGGATTTTAATTCGGGCGAACGAGTTAATTTAGAATTAATTCGCTAGCGACGTGAATAGTAATTTTGCTAGGCATAATTATTTAATTAAATTTGACTTAATTACGTCGCAACGGAAAATTCGTTAATTCGGAATTAGCGAACCTGAGCCCGGTAGTATTTGCGGGCCCACTCGCATTTCGAATCAAATGGGGCCTACAAGTCACATCATTTCGAATCAAGTAAGGTTAATTATGAGTCGCTCTGAGCTACCATTTTCCTTCTAGGGATACTCATTAAACAATGCAAAATTTATTTTGAATAAGGTTCCATGAAAATCTGTTTGACAGATTTCATATTAGATATGAAAATGAAAGAAACCGGGTTTTCTCATTCCTGAAGATTTGGGTATGCTAGGCATATGTTTGGATGATACCAAACTAGAACCCAAATCGGATAAGTGCCTAATTTGTAGGTTATCCTAGGGAAACCAAAGTATAGTACTTATACAACTCACAAGCGAACAATGTAATTGTTGTTCGCCATGCGGTTTTCCTAAGAGGAATACCTATATGCAGTGGTAAGTGGGTGGAAAGTAAGACTCGATGAAAATCGAAGTAATACTGTTCCAGGCACCAATTCCTTAATGGAACACAAACAGTTCATCAGGGATGAAACTGTACCCATAATTTTCGAATACACAAGAACTGCGTAGGTCGGAGAGAGTCAGAAAACAACCTGGGAGGTATGGGTTTCTTATCTCGCCTCATAAAGATGTCAATCTTATTGAGGAACACGAACTGACTACGTATGAGGAAGTGATACAATGTATCGACTCCCTATTATGGCAAAGTGCCATGATGTTCGAAATGGATTCCATGTATACAACCAAGTTTGGACACTGGTTGTAGTACCGGAAGGCATTGTGCCTAATGGTACTATGTGAGTCTTCAAGGAAGACATACAATGATGGAAACATACCAACGTACAAAGCTAGGCTTGTAGCAAAAAGGTATTGTTATCAACATTGTGTTGATTACGACGAAACCTTTTACTCATTGCCATGGTTAAATCCATTTGGATAATGTTTGCTAATGCTGCATGTTTCATTTATGAAATATGGCAGCTGAACATCAAAATCGCTTTTCTTAAACGGAAACCTTTTGGAGGATGCTTACAACATCCTGACGGTTTTGTCGTACCAAAACAAGCAAACAAGGTTTACAGGTTATTCGATCCATTTATGGATTGAAGCAAACATTGCGTTCTTGGAACTACATCGTTTTGATGTAATCATAATGGTATATGATTTAATTCAAAACGAAAATGATTCTTGTGTATATAAGAAGGTTAGTGGGAGCGCACTGACAGTGATTGTCCTATAAAATGATGATATATCATTTCTTGGAAATGATATTCCCATAATACAATCGGTGAAAGCTTGGCTTTCATGAAAAATTCTCCGTAGAATTCTTGGGAGAGACAACCTTTATTCTAGGAATAAAGATCTACTGTGATAGATCTAAAAGTTGTTGGCATTCTCTGAGAACTCATACATTGAAATAAATGTACGCGACCTGGTGTCTCATATGCTTTGAGCATATGGAGTCACAATCAGGCCAATCCTAGTGATGGTCATTGGATTGATGTCAAGAACATCCTTAAGTATCTTAGATGATCTAAGGATGCTTTCTTATACTATGGAGAATGAGAACTTGAAGTGACTGGGTTTACTATTGCAAGTTTCCTAACCGATAAAAATGACTATAAGTCATAATAAAGGTACTATATAGTCTGAATAACGGAACAATGAGCTGGAAATATTCCAAGCAAGATACTGTTGCCGAATAAACAACAAAAGCGGAATATTGCTGCAGCTGAGGCAGCAATAGAAGCCATTTGGATCTTAATAATCCTAATTGGATTAGGAGTAGTTATGTTAGCAGCTGAGCTAGGCTACAACCATGCTAAAGAATTAATGGTCTCATCAACGATCCAAGTATATACTTCAACTATTCATCTGATTCATTCGGATTATACATCGTGGCGATGTGATGATTGAATAAATCGCATCAGATGATAACCTTGCAAATCCGCTGACGAAAGCAGTTTCTCCGCAGAAGTTTGAGCGACCCGTACATAGTTCGAGTGTAAGACACTTGAGTGATTGGCTATAGGCCAAGTGGGAGATTGTTGGACAATTATGACCCATAGCATCACTATTTGTACAGAACATGGTGTTGTTGTACAAATTAACTATGTGACAAAGGAATTGCTCTTTTATCATTTGTAATTAGATTACCAGGATATATAAATGATAAAAGTCCATATGATTAGTTCCGAATTGATAAGATATGAGACAGTATCAATCCATGAAGGTTTAATCATTAAAACATCCCTAGTCGGAGTATTATCGAGATTGGACATCGTTAATACGAAATAGACTAGTATTGCACTTGTGCGTGTTATGAGAGCATAACGACATAGTTCTCATATATTTAAGTATTGGATACTTATGCAAGTCTAATAGGAGGTTGTGTTTACCAATGGTACGGAAACAGCTTCGTTCTGGATAGACCCATCGGAATTCCATTGGTAGTATGACTATATGTCTATGGAAGTCCGAATCAGGGTAGATGTTTTTGGTCTTAACCTGAGACTTGCACCGCTAATACTTGCGACAATCAATATACTTTGTTTTTTATCGTCCAAGGCTTTAACAGGTTCTGTGTACGCCTCTTCTGGGTATATTTAGAATCGTAGTGTATTGGGTGTGATGTCGAGATGGAAGTATCACTTCAGTCATAGTTTAGATGATGATCACGTAGGATACGGAACTGGTACTCTCATATGCTGCAGCTATCGGGATAATATGACTAGGTCATGCTTATCCGATTATAGAGACTAGTTACCAGAGATCCGATATGTGCTTCGTACGGGGCAGACACAATTCCAGCCTCAGGCCTAGCATGTGACATCCGATACTGGATCGTAATATGCAATACTACGTATACTACGCCTGATATAGATTACATATTCCTTTAAGAATATTTCTGGAGAATTAGGTAGGCACGGTGCTTTGCTAGAAGCCAACCATGTCTTGTAAATCGATAAAAACGTAGTGCTAGGTACGTACGTAATCGGATAGTCCGACGACCGGATTTACTGCCAACATATCCAGGGATCTCATGGGTCGCTTCCCGAAGATTCACCGATGACATATGACTCGCACATTATTAATCTGGGATTAATTAATAGAGAGAGAAAATTAATCTGGGATTAATTACGGAGATATTTTATTTGGGATAAAATACTATTTAAAGAGAGAGAACGATTAATTTGGAATTAATCGATAAAATAATATATTCGATATATTAAACGAAATTAGATTTCGACGCGGAATTAAAATTGGATTTTAATTCGGGCGAACGAGTTAATTTAGAATTAATTCGCTAGCGACGTGAATAGTAATTTTGCTAGACATAATTATTTAATTAAATTTGATTTAATTACGTCGCAACGGAAAAATTCGTTAATTTGGAATTAGCGAACCTGAGCCCGGGAGTATTTGTGGACCCACTCGCATTTCGAATCAAGTGGGGCCTACAAGTCACATCACGCGTCACATCATTAATCATTCTTCTGATGGAAGTCACATCAACTTTGAGTGATGTGATGCTTGTCACTTTTTGTGATTGATAGGGGTGGTTGAAGACTTTAAAGTCTTGTACCAAAATTTTTAATTTTGAAAAATGGTAATTGTTTTTTGGTATTTGATTTTGGAAATTAAAAACCATATACATAACACACATTTTTCTCTTCCCTCCTCTCTCTCAATTCACGTTTTTCAACCATTTTATTCTCCATCCACTCACGGCATTGGATGCCATTTTCTTTCTTTAATTTTCTCTCATGGCCGAGAGTCTCACAAAGAAGAAGAAGATTTGTTGCAAATCTTCAAGAGTGCTAGCACACCAAATGAGTCACACAAATGTGATAGGGAAACCCATCTATGAGCATGTAATCCATTTACAAAGCTTGGAGCTTGGAGCACACATGGAGGGCTTGACCGAAACCAACAAGGAGAACAAATTGGACCTTGGCCGAGAGCTTCAAGGAAATTTTTGTTGTTCTTCGCATCGCAAAAGCCGATCAAAGTGAGTATTCCGCAACTTTACTTTGTTGTATTCACATGTTTTCATTGCTTAATTTGATCTTGGGATAACCTAGATAACCCAACACCACAAAAGAAGAACCATAGAACAATTTTAGGTATAACATGAGTGGTCATTACACTATAGAATAACAACCTAGTTGTCTAACAATAAATTAAACATAAATTACACTAATCTAGTTCAATATAAATTTACACATGCTCCAAACGACTCAATTCATGATCCAAATCAAAAAGCCTCAAATGTAAAGTAAAGAAAAATCTCTACAACCATTGTAAATACATAAGAACAATAAAAAATAATTTTCTAGGTTAAAGAAACTTAAAGATTACTTTTAATCTTCTAATTTCCTCCAACCTTGTTGTTGTGTCTGTGAATCTTCTTTCTTTCTCTATTTGGCATTTTTAGAGAGTGAATGAGGTTAGGGATTCAACCAACCAAGACCAAATAAAAAAAAATAATTCCCTTTAAATAATAGCAATGGCCAAATATTTTGGGCCTTTTTGGTCATTTGATTATTCAAAATAATCAATTAAAAAAATGCTTGGTAAATAAGTCATCCACATAGTTAAATATTTGACATAAATTATAATTTATATGTATTAAATAAAATCTAAACATATACAAATTTAAGTTAAATAATAAAAGTCAAACATTTCATTTAATGAAGACAATTTTTTAATAAAAGTCAAACATTTCATTTAATAAAGACAATTATTATTTACTTTATATGTGTTAACAAATAATTTATCTATTAACATATATCTAATCTAATTATGTATCAAATACAAATACACCTTAGAACGACCAAAATAATCCCAACATGTGTAAATTCGTTTACTGATTAAACTATTCGAATTAACAAATTTAATCAGATAAAATTTTATGAATAATCAGTATTATTCATAATGATTTGCTTAAGTGCTCAATGAGTACACTTTATATTGTGAGATTCTCTAAGTTCAGGTTTATCCGTCGTGAAGTCCAATTTCGTGTCCATAATTCAACCACTAGTAAATTATGAAGACTACGGATAATCTCGCTGAACTATGCAAGTCGAGATCATCGCATACATATAATCCATTTGTCACATGTAATCCATATTATACTAGGGACATAGATTTAAATGTCAAATCTCTGAGGTATAATATATTCAACTTATAAATTTGCGATCTCTAAATATCACTCGAAATTCGCTTCCGCAGTATACCACCACCATGGATCTAACATATCACAAACACGTGCAGGATGTCTATGCCTTGTCCACAGGACTGACGAATTCTATCTTGATACTCACCAGATATCATGAGCATCAGTCCACACCCGACAAACAGATGGAGGTCTGAGCTAAATAGATCGGTGACGTGACTTCTATCAAAGTGTGAAGGATAACGTATATATACATAATGGAATCTCAAGTCTAAGTACCATTATGCTATTCGACTCGAAAAAATTCCTATTGACGTTAGATTACCATATATTAGGAAATCTTTGGTAAGTCGTTCATTATTTATCAAATAAATATTTACATGTATATACGACTTTCGAAAATACTCATGGTTCACTAGGATAGACTATTGGACCAAGTGTCGATATACGACATACACTGGTCTTATCGAATTTTTCTAACCGACCCGTGTCAGTATATCTTGACCAAGAAATTTATTTGAGAATATACCTCTAGTAGTGACACCTCTCAATGTCAATTACAAACTACGTTGTAACTACGCACTACTTTATGTATTCTCGAGTCTTCGTCTAATATATATATGTATATGTATATGTATCACTAAACCAAATTTAGTTTCAATCTAATTTAATTAGATCGATTATGTATATATAAAAGACAAGAGATGTGACCATAAATACACAATATTATGGAAAAAATAATTGTCTGTATTCATGAATCGGTCATAGAAACGATATGTATTGGTGCTCAGAGCACAAATCCTAATAATTTCTAACTTGCTCTAGTGTCAATCCATGGTATCATATACACATCCTGATGTGTATCACATACACATGACCCTGAAGAGCTCATCTTGCACTTAAAACTAACCATCTTAATTTTCTAAGAAAATCATAACAACAATTCTTGATAGTTCAGACTAATCTAATTATAATATAGTTTAGTCTATTATAGAACCTATTCTAGAAATCTATAACCAGAAGTGAAGTCAGAAAATATATATCAAATATGCATGTAGTGGATTAGAAGTTTAATTCTATTTACACGATAAAATAAGGAAAACATTAGCGAACAATTTCCATAATATTTGTCACTGAAAAGGTCATGGATTTGTAACCAAGAAATACCCCACACTATTTAACATAATACCGTAATCCCTAATGGAAAACATAAATTCAATAGTTAAATCAAATTCCATAGTGAGAAGTAGACCCCATGAGTATATTTTGACTCACAGTTTTGACATGTTCTTGTTTACGTATATTCACATGTAGACAACTTATTATCAATCACACTCACTGTGATTCCTAATTTTGGTCCCGAACGTTTCTCGTTATGATAGCTTTGGCACGTTCACAATGAGGCGTATCAAGACTACATTTGTCAATGACAAACTCAAACTATCGATGTAGTCCTGACAGCTTTGACACGTTTAGTATTTCCATTTTCACTTGAATTTGTATCTTATCATATAAATTATACCGGCACATACAAACTACCATCATCCAAAACTGCACAGTTTTGGCACGATACAACTATAGCATCTGGAAATCATCATATCTGTATTGACAAGACAGACCTAGAAATAAGTATTCCTAATACTAGTTACTACAAAACCTTATTAAATAAAGATATTCCAAAAGAGAGTTTTATGCTACATCGAATGTAGAAATTTAATCCATATCAATTTCTCGACAATATAATTTTACCCGAGAAACCATAACTTAACTTAACCATTAAATCTTTGTTACGTTTCTCGTTAACTCGAAATCAAAAAATCAAGAAACACCTAGATTACACGCATGTGTAAACACTAAAATTGGATTATATATCACATATCAAGTATGAAAAGTGTAATGGATGTAGGATCGGACCTCCTCTGATACCATTCTGTTGGGGTTATTCGCTATGGAAGCGTGGTTTACGCGAAATCGTAACTTTAAAATTTTTTAAACTTACTAAATAAATTATTCGGTATCCTATATCAAATAATTTACTCATATTTCATTTAAATGTTTTTTTACTTTATCAAATAATGACGTAATCAATTAAGTAAATACCACGAAACGTTTACAAAAATATTTTTTTTCCATAAAATGCGTTTATAGGCAAATAGAACAGTCGGAAGCACACATGGCTGCCCTCGTCAGCCCCAATATTAATCGTTCAGACCATGGGCTGCTCGAACAGTGACCAATTCACTGTTTGGACAACCGTTATCGATAAGCCTGAAACTTGTCGGTAACACCGTTTTTCACTATTTTCGTGTATTTTCACTCCGAACTAATTTCCCGAAATTATCCTAACACCCAATATACGTCCAATATATCCAAAACTCATAATTTTCATCACTAAAAATCTGAAAGTTTCTAGGTCTGAAACAGTAAACGAAAATATCATTTTCAAGCTTTAAATTCATTTTTCTTAACACTAAACAAAATTAAAACCACTACAAAAGAAGTACCCTAGAACAATTATAGCATAACAAGAGTGGTCATTACACTGTAGAATGGCAATCTATTTGTCTAACAATAGATTGAACACTAATTACACTAATCTAGTTCAATATAAATCTACACATGCTCCAAATCACTCAATTCATGATCCAAATAAAAAAAGCCCCAAATCTAAAGTAAAGAATAATATCTACAACCATTGTAAATATACAAGAATAATAAAAAATAATTTTCTAGGTTAAAAAAACTCAAAGATTGTCTTAATCTTCTAATTTCTTCCAACCTTATTGTTCTGTATGTGAATCTTCTTTCTCTCTCAATTTGTCATTTTTTAGAGAGTGAATGAGGCTAGGGATTCAACCAACCAAGACCAAATGAAAAAGAAAATAATTTCCCTTTAAATAGTAGCAATGGCCGAATATTATGGGCCTTTTGGTCATTTGATTATTCAAAATAATCAATTAAAAAATACTTGGTAAATAAGCCATCTACATGGCTAAATATTTGACATATATTACAAAATAAAATCCAAACATTTACACATATAAGTTAAATAATAAAAGTCAAATAAAAATAATTATTATTTACTTTACATGTGTCAACGAATAATTTTTTAATTAATGTTTATCTAATCTAATTATATATCAAATACAAATCACATTAGAACGATCAAAATAATCCCAACATGTGTAAATTTATTTACTGATTAAACGATTCGAATTAACAGATTTAATCCGATTGTAGGCACTGCATTTTTGCATATAAGTCCCAATGATGAGTTTCGTATGGAGGCACTACTCTTTAAGTCGTGGAAGTCGCGGGAAACGGACGTTGGAAGGGACGAGTCAGAAATTGACACATTGTTGGATTTAATTCGTTTGCTTAGCTTCGGGTTTGCTCGTTAAGCCTCTGTTTTAAACTTATCCTTAGCCCAAAACCCCCGCAAGTCACACACCAAACCCATACATCACCCAAATCACACACCAAGCCCAACAAAAAAAACCAAACTCACGCCCAAATCCCCTTAGCTCACGCCCAAGCCCATTAAAACACATCCAAAATAATAAATCACACATTAAACACATGCTAAAATCAAGACAAATCACCTTTCCAAATTAAGAAATCAAATCAAATCAAATTAAATCATATTCCTAATTAAAAGAAATCAAATCAAATCAAACCAAATCGCATCCCTAATTAAATAGATTTTTCCTTATAGCACACTAATTAAAATATCCCCCCATAATTACACAATATTCTTTCCCTATTCACATAAGGTAAACATCAATCATTGCCTATAAAAATAAGCCTAAACCAACCCTTCACACCCTAGCTCATTCACACTCCTCCTCTCTCTCCTTTCGGCTCCCTCTCGCAAACCACTCGGCAGCCTCACCACAAACAGAACCCTAAACTCATCACACTGACCAGCTCACCCTCACGCACCCCACACAACAATAAACCCTTACAGCTCACCGCCACAAACTAAAGCAATAGCCACCATTATTGCACAGCCAGCGTGAACAAAACACTTAGCCTCACTAACCGACAACCTCTCACATAAGTTAACAAACCACAAGCCACGACTTCACTCACTCGAAAACCCCATGCATGCAGGACCCACGTGAAGACCACACATAACTAGCATACAAAGCCACTCAGCCCTCACGTAGCCAACAGCCCCCATCACGCGTAACCAAATAAAATAAATAACAAATCATCAAACCCTTTAGCACCGAACAAACAAGAAACTGCCCCCTGACCAGGACCCAAAATAACCTTAAAATAGTAGTCCTCATCACCGTAAAAACTGCCCAGAAAACTACCCAAATAAACCACAAAAAACTGCAACTAAAATAGTCCTAAAACCGCACAAAACAGTCCCTAATTACCGTAAAAATAGTGACCAAAAATAGCAGTAAAAACAGAGAAAATAGCAGCCCAAAACAGTGAGGTGACGAAGGAAAACAACGAACCAGTAAATCGGAAAAGTTGCGGAGCATTAACCCTTCCGACAACCGCGTAGCGCACTTCCAAGAGACGACTTAAGAGGTTAGACCTGAGGGCACCCTTTTTATTTATTCCCCTTTATTATTTATTTTCTTATTTTACTTCGCATGAGTATTGTTAATTGGTGTATGATATGACCTTCAGATGAATGGAATATGTGTTCTCTCTTGCGGTATATCGGATGGAAACCCAGACGTAAATTCCGTAGCCGAATCCAAATGGTCGGTAGTGCAGTTTGTACTTGGGAAACAACTCCACGTACCACTTGAGAGACACACATATTTCTTTTCATCCACTCTTATGTTTATGCATGATTTAGTCGTTTAGTAGGCTATTTATTTTTCTAAGCATGATTTAGTCATTTAGTATGTTATTTATTTTTATGCATGATTTAGTTGGTTATTTTCGAGCATGATTAGTTATTTCTTTCGCATTAGGAATTTAATTCATGTTTATGTTTTGGTTGTTATTTATTTTTCGCGTTTAATAATTCAATATGTTCATGAGATTATTGTGTGTTAGCCGTTATGACGACTTACTTTTATGCATGCATACTTAGATATATGTTATATGCAAACTTAGACATAGGTTATATGCGAACTTAGATGTAGGTTGTTCTTACGTAGACTCGGTTATATTATAATATAAATCCTTTCATTACAAGTGGCATAAGTAAGGGACCATTCTGAACCCAACGATTTGAGGTCTTCCCTTGCGAGGGGTGAGTGCGGCCTTAAATCATTTTCCCAGTTCACACTGGGTGGCGACTCCATTTATTTCTCCGGTTTAGTTCCCCCGTGGGCTACTCCGTACTCCTGACTAGGCTGCGAGCCTGGAACAACGTCGCCAATTTCTGTGTCATAAACCGATAAAATATTATGAATAATCAGTATTATTCATAATGTGTTGCCCAATAGCTCAATTAGTACACTTCATATTGTGGAACTCTTTAAGTTCAGGTATATCAGTCACGGAATCTAACTCCGTGTCCATAATTCACCGACTCGTAAATTATGACGACTATAGATAATCTCTTTGAACTATGCAAGTCGAGATCATCGCATACGTATAATCCCTCTATCACGAACAATTCATATTATACCGGGGACATAGATTTAAACGTCAAATCCTTGTGGTATAATATAGTCCACTTATAAATTTGTGATCTCTAAATAACACTCGGAACTTGCTTCCGCAGTGTACCACGACCATGAATTTAACATATCACAAATACATGCAGGATACATATGTCTTGTACACAGGATTGACGGATTCTATCTTGATACTCACCGGATATCATGAGCATCAGTCCACACCCAACGAACAAGAGGAGGTCTGACCTAAATAGGTCGGTGACGTGACTGCCATGAAAGTGTGGAGGATAACTCATATATCTATTGTGGTATCTCAAGTTTAAGGACCATTATTCTACTCGACTCGAGAAGATTCCTATTGACGTTGGAGTACCGTTTATTAGGAAATCTCGGTGATCCGTTCAATGTTTAACAAATAAATACCTACATGTCTATACGAGTTTCTAAAAAACTCATGATTCAGTGACACATTCCAATGTCAATTACAAACTACGTTGTAATCACACACAACGTTATATATTCTCGGATCTTCGTCTAATATATATATATATATATATATATTTAACTAAACCGAATTTAGTTTCAATCTAATTAAATTAGATTGAAAATGTATATATAAAAGACAAGAGGCGTGACCATAAATACGCAATATTATGGAAAAATAATTACTCGTATTCATGAATCAGTCATAAATACAATCCGTATTCGCGCTCAAACCACCAACCTTAACACTTAAATCATTATTTGTTGGGAAATTAACAAAACTAGCCAAAAAATTTGTCATTTATCAAAATAAGTCACAACGTTACGTTTTGCTAAAATGTCCAACTTCTCCAATGTAGACTTCAGAGAAGCTAACTTCTCCGAAGTCTACCCCGAAATTCCGAAGTTTTAATTTTTTTTTAAAGTTCGAAGATCCAAAAAATTATTTTAATATTTTTCTATTTTTTTTAAATTCGGATCTCTGAAGTTTTAATATATATTTTATTTATTTGTTTGTTTGTCTACAGTATACGATTTGTAATTTTTTTTATATATTTATTTTATACAATATATGATTTGTACTTTTTTATTTATTTTTTTATACAATATAATATATGATTTATGATTTATGATTTTTTTTTTTTGCTTTTGAGATTTATATGTAAAAATCATATCTATAAATAAAATAAAACAGTTAATTAAACATCAAAATAAAAATAATATAAAACTAAAAATCATCAAAATTATTGTTAGCCGGTACATCATCGAGCTTAGGATCTCTCTCAGCTACCATCCTTTTCATAAGCTCTGACGCCTCATCTAATGTACGCTTCATTCCATTCTATCGATCCTCCATTCTCTGCAGGCGATCATCCGTAGTCTTTTACCGATCCTCGATTTTTGTCTGAGCCTCATCTATCGTAATGACGCAATCACGTAACAAAGTGACTATGTGATCACCGCTATCTACAGGATGAGAAACATGAGATGGGCCAGCTCCATCTAAGCCTACTAAATGGTTGGGGGAGGAGGATCAACCTGTGATTGTTAGTTTTGCTTAACACGGTGACCTATCAAACAAATAAATAAAAGAATTAGATGAATGAATCACTTTGTCAACATAATATATAAGTTATTTTGTTAAACTTGTCATGAAAACAACATATGCATCTGTGCAATAAACGCTCCTCCATCGCAGGAATCCCTGGTTAATGATAGTCAGATGCTGAAAAGAGGCCACCTCGTCATCCAAATTGAGCTCGAAATGCTATAAGATTCGGGCGATAACCATGCCATTGGGAATGCCTATTTTACTGTGGGTATGAACCTAAAACGAATGCCTATAATAAGGGTTCTATGTCCACCCTACGGCTCTGCAGAAACAAAATATATTTTTAGAAATTTTCTATAATACAAAATATAAATAATTTAATTAGTATAATATTTTATTTCATGAAGTATGCATTCTAGCAAGACAATGTCGAAAATATTGACCTCATCTGCGTGATCGATACGCGACACGATGATCAACTGAATAACATTCTCTAGAGGCCGAACACCTAACTTGAGGTGCCTTCGCTTCAACGCATGCAATCGACCATCATAAAACAAGGAGCGCTCCCTTTTCGTGAGCCTCGATCCCACCACTATGTCCATAGCGGCTCTCTGATCAAGTCATGTTTTGTACTGCCAGCCATCATAGGGGCCAAACTACATATCATCCACAATCGAGCACCCCAAAACCTCACATATTTAGTTAGACGTAATATTCAACCTTAGCCCAAACAACCAAGTCGAAAACTGAAATTGGTGCCTCTGGATCGATTCCTAATCTATGTTACTGATGAACATCCGACATAATCGATCATACACTGAGACATCTAAAGGAAAAAGGTTATCCCATCTCATATCGCGCAATAGGTCGATCTGTCTTTATCCAGTAATGTATTCTATGTCTACTATATGTACCCCAATAATAGGTCGTGTTTTCCAAATATTCCGGTATCGAGCAAATGCCTCTTTGTCGGGAAAATAATAAGAAACAAAACTAGCTATTAATTTCGGAAAGAGTTCGGTGAATATTTCGAAGATCCTAAGTCAAGTTCGGAAATCCAAAGTACTTCAGAGACAACTTCAGAGATCATAAGAACTAACGCATAATTCAAATATTTTTTTATCATATTTTGTTCACTTCACAAGCCTCAACTATTTATATTTTCAAAAACTTTGGAGATCCGAATAATTGACTTCAGATCTTCGAAGTTTTATATCAAATGAATAAAAAATATTAAAACTTCGGAGATCTGAAGTCAATTCTTTGGATCTCCAGAGTTTAAAAAAATTAAAAAAAAAAATTAAAACTTCTAAAATTTAGGGTAGACTTCGGAGAAGTTGGACATTTTAACAAAACGTAAACGTCATGACTCATTTTGACAAATGATAAAAATAATTGACTAGTTTTGTTAATTTTCCTAATTTGGTGTTTGTTTTTAGGTCTCAATATTGGATATGATTCAATGATCCAATTCTTGAGATTAAGAAATTTTCACTTCTTTATTTTTTTTAACTTAATATTAAATACTTAACACTAGTCAATCTAACATTACTACTGTCTCACCCATTAAATTATCAGCATTATAAATATTCACATTCTTCTTTCAACCAAAGATAAAACTCATTATGAGTTCTCTTTCTATAGTAGGAGCCTTTTTTAAATTATTTGACATATATTTATTCTCTTTCATTTTATATAATTGGCAAGCTTTCTATCTTTACCAATATCCATTGTCATTTGTATGATTTAATTATGGGCACGCTGATCTTGTTATTGACTAATTATGATTGGTGGTGAAGATTAAATTGATAGATGGATCTCTAATTTTCAATTTTCTATATATAAAGTGTTAGGGCGGTTGTGGAACCTCTAGGGTCAGATCGATGTCCCGCGCAATGGAAGTGGGTCTAACCCATGGATATAAAGTACGGGTGTAATTATAAATTATTTTATGGAATACTATATTCCATTACGAGTCTGTAGGAAAAAACTGGGGCTGAATCGGATTTCGGAAACTCTGGAATGGAGAAAATGAAGTTTCAGCGCTCATGGGCAACAACTCTCGGCGTGTCACGACATGCAGGCTTGGGAGTCGTAACGCCCAATCTGCGAATGCTCAGAGTCATGACTCGCAAGGGTGAGTATTTTGACGCCCGTAACTCTGAGAGGTGAGTGTTGCGATGCTAGAGATCGGAGTTGCGACGCTATCCTATGTAAAATGTTGGCAGAGAGTAAATTTGCCATGAATCCAATTGAAAACACTTCCAATTTTCTCCAAAAATACACCTAAAATCCAATTTTAACATCAAAACATGTTATACAACAAACATACATGTATTCTAAATACATATATGTATTTTTTTAAATCAAAACATAAACCAAAATAGAATCTCACAATAAAGGTGGTCAAGTGATTCTAGAATGGTATTCATAGTTCCAAGCTATCATCTAGAGTTAAAAAACTCTAATTTTATATTTCATGTCCAACATGAATATTTTGACCCAATTACAAGCATATTGTGTTTATGTTTCCAAAGCATCCATATAAATTCATTACCCTAATTTCAACATCAAGTTATATTATTATGTATCCAATACATAATACATTGTTATATGTTTCATTAACGATAACAACTCACTAATAAAAATATAACTCTAGAGAAGATCAAACTTATCTAGCAAAATTGATTCCAAGATACAATCTTCTTCTCCTTGTTGAAATGTTGTAGAGAACTTCCAAAGCTAGCAAACTTGATTCGAAGATCCAATCTTCTTCTCAATGTTGTTGTAGAGAACTTCCAAAGCTAGCAAGCTTGATATGAAGATCCAATCTTCTTCTACTTGTTGTTGTAAAGAACTTCCAAAGCTTCTCTCACAAAAACTTTACATAAGTTAATATTTCTTTCTTTTGCTTAATGATTATTTTAGCTTACTTTGCCTTGATTAAAAACTTGCTCAAACATGCCTTTTATAGCAAAACTTATGCAATTTTTAATTAATTAAATTTCTAATAAATTTTTATGTAGACTTAATACAATTTATCCAAATATGTATAATTAGGTGTGACTATCACCTTTGTCTATCATTTTGATTTAATTCAATTAAATCAAGAAAAAGTTTAATCAATGGATTAGTCCAATAACACTTAATTATTTTAGTTGATAATTATAATATCAAATATTATTTATTATCTAAATTTATCGGCTACCCAAATGCTCAATGAGTACACTTAATATTTTGGGACTCTCTAAGTCCATACATGTTCGTCATACAAGCCTAGCTTATATGTACGCAATCCGACCACCTCCGAATTTGCAAAGAACAAGAACGACCTTTCTGAACAATATAAGTCGAGGTCATCATATATGTTTAATAATCTCTCCGTCGTAAGATATCCGAGTTTTGCTTAGGATATATAGATTACACCGTCAAGTTTCCGAGGCGATCATCTCATGTCAACATGTCCACGATTCTTTACAACTAATCAAATCACCATTTCTAATATATGCAATCCATCCTAAGTGATCGGCTTTGGCCAAAGTCTTAAGAATCGTGACTTACTCACATGGATACCTAAACCACTTATGATACATATACGGGCCGATGGACCCTATCTTGAAACACACTTTATTAATGAGTGCATCGACACCCAACGAACACCTAGCGGTCATACCATGAAAGGACTCTGACATATATGACATCAAAGTATGAAGGATCACACACAAAATCAATGATATCCTATAGTCAAAGGATCACATATGCTACTCGACTCAAGGAAATTCTTATTGACGGTGGTGTGTACTTCCAACTATTAGGAATCACATGTGAGTCATTCAGTATTCGCTCCAATGAATACCCACATATCTATATGATCTTCTCTTGCTCGTGGTACATTGGGTTAAACCATTGGAACTTCAATTCCAATATACAACATGTGCTAGTCTTATAGGTTATAGGAATTCGACCGTATTCCAAAACCAACGACTAGGAATATTTTACTTTAAGAATAGTTTATAATAGTAATATTATCCCAATGTCAAACCACCCAGTGTCCAATATTACTACATGACTATTCTAAGGTCAATATCATTCTTAGTATATTTATATATCAATCTAATATGTATAATGGCATGACCATTAACAAGATTGAAATGAAAATGTAATGCGCTCCAAGCACCACCTCCAACACAAAGTTGGCAAATTTACACTCTTTGTCTATATCTCTGTAAAATAATAATTAATATGATTTAATTTTTGGGTATATTAATATTATTATTAAATGGATTATTATTGTACTTCGAAAATATTATTTTTATATATTGACAAAAAAATTTTAAAAAAAAATTAAAAAGTAAATATTAATATAAAAGTAAATGTCATATGCCTTTAAATTTAGTGATAACCAGCCAATAACTTTTTAGTTAAATTAGTCTGACACCTCATTCATTTATCTTTGAGGTTAAGGGTTCGAGTCTCCTCTAATGGGACGAGGAGATGTCTACCAATTAATGAAAGAGTAATTTGTGAAAAAATAAACAAGATAATGATGAGAGGTTAAAATACATATATTTCCCGCCCCTTTATCTTAATATTTTGCCAGTGATATCAGGCTATATGAGTGAATTGATGTGTTTTGGGTGTGTTTTCCTTGTCAAAATAACATCACGACTCAATAGATTTAATGAGGGATGAAAATGGTAAATTACAGAGCATATCAAGGTTTATTTCAGAGTGAAAAAGCGTGTCCCGACGCACTTTAAATTGAAAATTAAAGCATATTAAAATTTGCCTATTTGATGGGCGCGCGTTACGACGTTGTCCATTGAGCGTCGCAATGTGAGCCAATGTGAGTGATGCGCATTCAACATAGGAGATTCAGTTCTATTTCGCCCAAAACTCGGCTTTTCAGTAGGAAAGACCCACATGACCTCCTACATAACAACAAGTTAATCAAGCCTCATAACACATTTTGGAGCCTCCAAGAGCATAGAAGAATGCCTAAAGGAAAGTAAGAATGAGTGTGTCAACCAGAGTTGGAATTTGAAGACGAATACTGTAAATGACAGTTTCTTTCTTCCATTTTCTCTCTAACTTTACCTTTTATGAGTTTTTGGCTTGTTATAATAATTAGCTCATTTTTATTTAATATTATGAGTAGCTAATTCATTAAAGTTATGGTTGTAATGGATCTTAAGCATGTTTATTAATTAATTTACATATTTTTATTTCCTTGGGTTATTTATTTATTTTTTATTATTTTATACGTTTTGATGCATATTTTATTTGTCTAGCCAACCATAGAATATTCGTGGTAAATCTTTAGAAACTCAACAGAGAGAATTTGAGTTAGCCCTAGGAATAATAGCGTGTGATCTTATTCATTGAATAGATTTCCCTACAAGATAGACACATAAGGGGCATATGTAGCCAAGATTAGAACCTGACCTCAATGACTTTGGTTTAAATTAATTAACATAGACATATAGTTAATTGATTTATTCTGAATATATTGTTAGTTCCATTTTTATTGACATGTTCGTAAAAAAAAGTTCAATTGAGTTGTAATAAGTCTTTAAGAACTTGGAGCAATTTGATTGGTATTTAGAAGTTGTGCTAAAAGGAATCAGATATATGTTCGTGCTGTATTTGTTGAAACGTTCGACCAAGTGGCGATATTGTTGTTGGAGTTTGTGCTTGGAGCGCCAATCCGAATAATGTATAGTACATTATATTTTATTATTGGTTAATATAGTAACTACATTTTCATTTCAAATCTTATTAATTATATTGTCATTATGCATATTAGATTGATGTATAAATATGCTAAGAATGACATCGACCTTAGAATAGTCATGTAGTAATACTGGACACTAGGTGGTCTGACATTGGGATAAATATTACTATTATAAACTATTCTTAAAATGTATATATAATCCTAGTCATTGGTTTTGGAATACGGTCGAATTCCTATAATCTAGAAGACTAGCACA
Organism: Zanthoxylum bungeanum; assembly: GCA_019454045.1. Taxonomy (NCBI): domain Eukaryota; kingdom Viridiplantae; phylum Streptophyta; class Magnoliopsida; order Sapindales; family Rutaceae; genus Zanthoxylum; species Zanthoxylum bungeanum. The sequence continues at coordinate 126,720 of SKCR01052653.1, forward strand.
TGTCGTATATTGGAATTGGAGTTCCAATGGTTTAACCTAATGTACCATGAGCTTTGGAAGCTCGTATAGACATGTGGATATTGGTTGGACTGAATACTGAATGACTCATATGTGATTCCTAATAGATGGAAGTACACAATCGTCAATTGGAATCTCCTCGAATCGAGTAGCATATGTGATCCTTTGACTATAGGATAACATTGATTTTGTGTGAGATCCTCCATATTTTGATGCCATGTCTGTCAGAAACCTTTCATGGTCTGGCCTCTAGATGTTCATTGGATGTAGACCGATGCACTCGTTAATCAAGTGCGAATCAAGATAGGATCTGTCGGCTCGTATGTGTACCATAAGGGGTTTAGATATCTATGTGAGGAAGTCACAATTCTTAAGACATTGGAAAAATTCGATCACCTAAGGTGGATCACATCAATTGTAAAGAATCGTGGATATGTCGACATGAGATATATGCCTCAGAAACTTGATGATATATTATATGTTTCCTAAGTATAACTCGGATAGCCTACGACGGATGGATTATTAAACATATATGATGAACTCGACTTGTATAGTTCAGAAAGGTCGTTCGTATTCTTCGCGAATTCGGAGGTGGCCGAATTGCATACATACTAACTAGGCTTATATGACGAACGTGTCTGAACTTAGAAAGTCTCAATATGAAGTGTACTTGTTGAGCTCTTGGGTAGCCAATTAATTTTGATAAAAGATAATATTCGATATTATAATTATCAACTAAAATAATCAAGTGTAATTGGATAACACTGATTATTTCCTTTGACCTGATTGGATTAATTGGATTAATTCAATAATTACATAATGGCTTAATTGTAAATTCATAAATATCTGATATTTTTATAATTGTAAATATATAATTATAGATGTTTTTGGCTTGATTTAATTGGATTAAATCAAAGTGGCAAACATTGAACTAATCTATTTCTTAATTGGATTAAATCAAAGTGGCAAACATTGAACTAATCTATTTCATAATATTTGTCTTGATTTAATTGGAATAAATCAAAGTGGTAAACAAATGTGATTGATTAGTCACACCTAATGATACATATTTGGACAAATTAGATTAAGCCCACATAAAAGTTGATTAGAACTTTTATGAATTAAAAATTACCTATTTTTGCTATAAATAGCAAGCTTTAGGAATGTTTTAATTAAGCTTAAGTAAAGCAAAATGAGCTTGAGAATGCTAAGCTAAATACAAGTAATTCTTGAAGAAATTAGCTTAAGTTAGAGAGGTGTTTAGAGATGTGTTGGAAGATCTCTATAACATTTCATCTATGAGAAATCAAGATTGGATTTTGGAGTGAAGCTTTTTTGCATTGGAATCAAGATTGGATCTTGGAATGAAGCTTGCTAAACCTTGGAAGTTCTCCAACAATTTCAACAAGGAGAAGAAAATTGGATCTTTATATTAAGCTTATTAGGTAATATCTGATCTTCTCCTAAGCTATGTTTTTCATTACTGAGTTTTAATTAGTGAGACATATAGTGATGAATTATGTATTAGATGCATAATTACATAGCTTAAAGTTGAAATTAGGCTAATGATTTGTGTTATGATACTTTGGAAGTATAAACACAATATGCTTGCAATTGGGTCAAAGATGTTCATATTGGTCATGGAACAAATTAATTAGAGTTTAGAACTCTATATTAAAGCTTAGAGCTATAGCTACCATTCTAGAATCACTTGACCACCTTTGGGTGAACTGGAATTGTTCATGAGACATTTCATAGTGGGATTCTAAATTGGTTTGTGTTTTGATTCAAATAAATGCATACATATTCTTAGAATTTATGTATGTTAGTTGTATAACATATGTTGATAGTGGTTATGGTGCTAAAATTATATTTTCGGTGTATTGAAGTATTATGAGAAAATTTGAAGTGTTTAGTATTGGTTTGAAGTTAAAATTGCTCACTGCTTAGGGTAGCGTCGTGACCTGGCCCCTCAGCGTCGCGACACCGAGCATCAGACTTAGGCCCATCAGGGGCTCACCCTTCAGCATCATAATTCCGAGACATTCAGCTCTCGCAGTTTCTCTCGCATTTTGGAGGGTCTCGATGCCCAAGCTCTTGCGTCGCGACACGTAGAGCTGATACATACTGACACTTTATTTTCTTCATTTCAGAGTTTCCAGAATCTGTTTGGGTCCTCGTTTTTTCCTAAGGACTAGAAACGAAATGTAGTTTTACATACAAATATTTTAAAATATACCCATGTTAGATATTCATAGGTTAGACACACTTCCACTGCGTGTGGCACCGATCCAACCATAGGGGTTCCACATATACCCAACAAGTGTCACGTTCGTTGTTGGGTTCCAACGAAATATGGCAGAAGGTTCTCGTGCTTGGTGTATCCTTTAATACATTCGATCAAAACCTTCCAAATAGCAAACATTCGAGGTGCGTTCGAGTATGCGTTCAAACGAAACCTTACAAAGAGCACGAGTTCGATATGCGTTCAAGTAGTGTTTGAACGCCCGTGCATAAGTAAGTTATTTTAGACTCGTTTTAAGCATGTTTTGCACTCAGAAAACCTTTTGTTTTTCCTTATCTATATAAACACATTATAGCCACATTCCCCACTTGTTGTAAACATATTATTTTGAGCCTAAACATATTCAACCTTCTTGATTTCACCTTGAAGAATTTTTCATTCTTCTGTCTTCGCTACTTTGGTGAGATTCGTCTTTGTTAAACCTTCAACATAACCAAACCCAAATTCCTTAACCTTCAGAGTTCTCAAGGAGAAAGATTAGTAGTCGGAGTTCTGACGTGATTGCAGAGTTGATCCGCTCAGAGACTTCAGAGGTTCTAAATAACTCTGTAGGGTATGGGCCCGAGGAATTCTTCTAGTTCTTGTAGTCTAGAGTTACTAGAGTCGGTGGAGTTGCCACCATAGGTATTTGCTATAAGTATTTCTATGTTATAGTGGATTTTGGGCTGGTAGCCGATGTTGGAATTGGTGCTTGGAGTGCCAATCTGAATTATACATTTTATTATTTATTAATAAAATAACTATATTTTCATTTCATACCTTATTAATGTATTGTCATTATGCGTATTAGATTGATGTATAGATATGCTAAGATTTACATCAACCTTAGAATTATCTTGTAGTAATACTGGACACTAGCTGGTCCGACATTGAGATAAATATTACTATTGTAAACTATTCTTAAAGCAAATATTCCTACTCATTGGTTTTGGAATACGGTCGAATTCCTATAACCTAGAAGACTAGCACATGTCATATATTGGAATTGGAGTTCCAATGGTTTAACTCGATGTACTATGAGTTTTGGAAACTCGTATAGATGTGTGGGTATTGGTTGGATCGAATACTGAATGACTCACAGGTGATTCCTAATAGTTTGAAGTACACACAACCGTCAATATGAATCTCCTCGAGTCGAGTAGCATATGTAATCCTTTGACTATAAGATAACATTGATTTTGTGTGAGATCGTCCACATTTTGATGCCATGTATGTTAAAAACCTTTCATGGTCTGGCCTCTAGATGTTTGTTGGGAATGGACCGATGCACTCAGTAATCAAGTGCGAAGAAAGATAATATTTGTCGACCCGTATATGTACCATAAGGGGTTTAGGTATCCATGTGAATAAAGTCACGATTCTTAAAGCTTTGGCCAAAGTCGATCACCTAGGGTGGATCGCATCAGTTATAAAGAATCGTGGACATGTCGACATGAGATGTGCGCCTCAGAAACTTGATAATATATTCTATGTTTCCTAAGCACAACTCAGATAGCCTACGATGGAGGGATTATTAAAAATATATGATGACATCGACTTGTATAGTTCAGAAAGGTCGTTTGTGTTCTTCACGAATTCGAAGGTGGACGAATTGCGTACATATTAGCTAGGCTTATATGACGAACGTGTCTGAATTTAGAGAGTCCCGATATGAAGTGTACTCATTGAGCACTTTGGTAGCCAATTATTTTTTATAAAAGATAATATTCGATATTATAATTATCAACTAATATAATCAAGTGTTATTGGATAACATTGATTATTTACTTTGACCTAATTGGATTAATTGGATTAATTCAATAATTACACAAGGGCTTAATTGTAAAATCATAATTATCTCTACCATTTGAGGATATTATGGCAATTGTAATATGTAATAATATGTGGTTTTGGCTTGATTTAATTTGATTAAATCAAAATAGAAAATATTTAACTCGTCCATTTCCTAATTTTTTGCTTGATTTAATTGGATTAAATCAAAGTGGGAGACAATGGAGATTAGTCACACCTAATTATACATATTTGGATAAATTGGATTAAGCCTACTTAAAAGTTGATAACAACTTTTATTAATTAAAAATTACCTAAGTTTTGCTATAAATAGCAAGCTTTAGGAAGGTTTTAATTACATTATAAGCATAAGAAAAAACTTGAGTAAGCTAAACACAAGGAATTCTTAAGAGATTAGCCCAAGTTAGAGAAGTGTTTAGAGAAGCTTGTGAGGTCTCTACAATATTTCATCTAGTAGAAATCAAGATTGGATCTTGAAGTGAAGCTTGCTAGCATTGGAAATCAAGATGGGATCTTGAAGTCAAGCTTGCACACCTTGGAGGTTCTCCAACCATTTCAACAAATGAGAAGTAGATTGGATCTTGCATCAAGCTTACTATGTAATGTTTGATCTTCTCCTATGTTATGTTCTTTTGTGTATTAGATACATGATCACATAACTTAATGTTGAAATAAGGCTAATCAATTTTTTTAGGATACTTTGGAAGTATAAACACACATGCTTATAAATTAGGTCAAAGATGTTCATGTTGGACATGGAACAATTAATAAGATTTTGAAACTCTAGATCAAAGTTCAGAACTATGGCTACCATTCTAGATTCACTTGACCACATTTAGGTGAACTAGAATTGTTCATGAGATATTTCTTATTGGGATTCTAAAATGGTTTATGATTAGAATCAAAAAAATACATATAAGTATTTAGAATACATGTATGCTAGGTGTATAACATGTGTTGATGTTGGTTTTGATGTTAAAATTGGTTTTAAGGTGTATTGAAATGATAGAAGAAAATTAGAAATGTTTAGGATTGGTTTGAACATGGAAATTGCTCACTGCCCAGATGGACATCGCGGCACAGACCTTCCCGCGTCTTGACTCCACGCATCGCGACTCTCAAAACTTGCACATCGCGACACCTAGGGCTGATGAACACTAAAACTATATTTTCTCCGTTCCGGAACATCCAGACTTCGATTGGGTCCCCGTTTTTTCCTACAAACTCGTATCGGAATGTAGTTTTCATTAAAATACTTTAAAATATTTTAAAATACACTTATCTCTGATATCATTGGGTTAGACCCACTTCCACTGCGCTGGCACCGATCCTACCCTAGGGGTTCCACAATTGCCGCAACAGAATGGTATCAGTAGCAAGGATTAACCACACAACACATGTTTTTGAATCTATGCCATATTAATTTTAATTTAATTATGCATAAGACATATTGGATATATAAAGCATGTTTTAAATTAAAACTTTGACCTAATTAAGTTAATAACTTGATTGTCATAAATCTCCCGTCATTATGTGATTACTTTATTTAAGTAATATTATTAATAATTTCGAAGTATTATTGGATTGTTCATCTTGTCAATACGGATATGAATGAGTTCTTACTACTAATGACTAAGATCGTCATTATTGTGAGTGTATTATTGCTCGGAACTTAGGTCACTTCGGTAAAATATTAGATTTAGCGTGATGAGTTAACGTAGTCACTCATTACTGTCATTATTGTGAGGGTGTACATACGAAGCTCATTAGTGCACATTGACAAGTATACACCTGGAATACGTATTAATTTAAGACTGTCGATAGTGTGAGGATAAGAAATGGTTCAGGACCAAACTAGGAGTTACATGAATATGATTGACCTTGGAGGTCTACCTAATAAGTTTATGAAGGCCAAGACCGTCGATAGTGTGAGGCTGGAGTAAATGTCATGGGATCCACTTCCCATTATGAATTTTGATAGTCAAATTTTCTATTTTTCTATTAAGGGAGGCTACAAAATTACATAAAGTAATAGGAGGGCACTAATATATTTAAAATTACATAATCAATTAGTATTATTATTTTGAAATGAAAAATGTTATGATACTGTTCAAAATATTATCTTGTAGATGGCTGTCGCTAATTCATTGATGAGACTTTTGGATACCAATAAACTAAAAAAAACCGAGAACTATTTCGAATGAGAAATGAACATATGCCTTGTCTTGGAGTTTGAAAAGTTGACTTCTGTCACTATCAATCCACTACCTCTTGAAATCGATCTTGATTCAACTCTAGAAGAGCGAGAAACTTTTAATAGATGGAAGGATGATAGCCTGAAGGTGAAATCCTATATCTTGGGATCGATGGTTCCTGATTTGCTGAGACAGTACATTGAAGTACCGGATGCTTGGAGCATCATGCAAACACTCAAGGAGTTGTTCGAGGCAAATCAAGAGATCGAAATTTATCGAAGGTCTAAGGAATTATTTTGTACTGAACTCAAGGATGGAGGAGCTGTCATCATTCATGTTTTGAACATGATCGACCGACATGGCATTGTGATTGATAAACGGCTGAGCCGTAATTTGATTCTCTATTCTTTGCTTGGATCTTATGCTGAAATTGTGTTAAACTTCCATATGCACTCGATGTAAGCCAAATATGAAAAACTTCATAACATGTTACGCACGTCGGAGCATGATATGAGAAAAGGCAACCCCACTTTATACCTCCATGGTGGAGCTGGCTCTTCGAAGACTTCTGGGAATTCAAATAAAATCAAAATGGGGAAGAAGAATATTGCAAAAAAGAACTCCAATAAGCGCAAATGCGCAAAACCACAAGTAACTCGTGATCAATGTCTACAATGCAAGAAGTATGGACACTGGAAGAAAGACTGTCAAGAACTGATAGGAAAAGCAGGACCCTCAGGTACTCTTTGTATTTTTCCAATTATTAACATCTCATTAGCCTTAGATGCAAATAGTGGATGGGTGTTAGACACTGGCAGTCCTACTAATATTTATAACTCCCTGCAGGTAATGAGGGTAAAAAGAAGGCTGAATAAAGGGGAGATCCAACTTAGTGTTGGTAATGGAGAGACATTGGATGTCATGGCCATAGGAACAATTGTTCTAGATCTCCCAAATGGATGTAAATTAGATTTACATGTTGTTATTATGTTCCCTCAATTATCAGACAAATAATATCACTGCCAATATTAGATAAATAGGGATATAAAAGAAACATTAAGGATGAAAATTTATGTTTATATGATAAAGATAATTTATTGAAATGTGAATGTTCTTTATCAAACTGTCACTATGTTTTAGAAACATGTAGAAATGTCCTTAATGTAGATGAAAATACAAGTTGGAAATCTGAACTAAATAATATTGAATTATGGCATATGAGATTGGGCCACATAGGTGTTAGACGTTTATCAAAATTGGTAAATTATGGTTTGATTGAAAATCTTACCTTAGATCTTTATCTGATTTCTGAGTCATGTATCCAAGTAAAGATGACAAAGGCCCCATTTCTAGGTGTTGGACACCGTGCTGGAGATTTACTGGAACTAATAAATAACGATGTGTGTGGTCCATTAAATCATGCCGCTCATGATGGTTCAACATACTTTTTTACTTTCACAAATGACAAGTCTATATATGGATATGTCTATCTAATGAAACATAAGTTGGAAATATTTGACAAGTTTAAAATATTCTAAAATGAAGTAGAAAAAAAAACCAGTAAATTCATCAAGTGCCTTAGATCAGATCGAGGCGGTGAATACATGAGTGAAGAATTCAGAAATTATTTAAGGGAGAATGGAATTCTTGCCTAATATAGCCCACCCGGAACACATCAACACAATGGTGTGTCTAAGCATAGAAATCGTACTTTATTGGATATGGTGTGAATAATGATGAGCTATACAGATCTTCCTTATTACCTTTGGGGTTACGCTTTACTCACTGTTGCCCACATACTTAATAGAGTTCCATCAAAAGTTGTTTCTACGACCCCCTATCAGATATGGTTCGGTAGAAATCCAATCTTAGGCATTTAAAGATTTGGGGTCGTCATGCATACGTTAGAATCGCACAGCGGGATAAACTAGCACCCAGAGGGTATAAATATAGGTTCGTTGGTTATCCTGAAAACTCTCTGGGATATCAATTCTATGATTCTGAGCAATGAAATTTATTTTTTGTTCGCTTTTCCACTTTCTTGAAAAGTAATTTTTGAGAAATAGTGGGAGTTGTAGAAAGATTGAAATTGATGAGTTTGATCCCGACAATAAGGAACCTGAGATAGAACCAAAGATTCAAATAGGTGAAGGATCTATAACACAGGTTTTACATAGGTCGAATATAATATCAAAGCCTCCTGAGAGATTATTTTTAACATCTGATGTGAGCCTTGATGTTCTCCTCCTGAAGGAAATATATCTGATTACGTATAAAGAAGCGATATCGGATATCGATTTGGGAAAATGACATGAAGCAATGAAATCTGAAATGGATTCAATGCATGACAATGAAGTCTGAGAGTTAGTTGAACTTCCTGAAAGACTTAAACCTATTGGTTGTAAATGGGTTTACAAAAGGAAACGAGGGTCCGATGGAAAGGTGGAAACCTTTAAGGCCCGACTGGTAGCAAAAGGTTACACTCAACGTCCTGTGATTGACTATAAGGAAACATTTTTACCAGTAGTCATGCTAAAATCCATTAGGATTCTTTTAGCCATTACTGCATATCACGACTATGAGATATGATAGATGGATGTGAAAACCGTTTTCCTAAATGGATTCCTTGAAGAGGATATCTATATGGAACAACCAGAGGGTTTCGTATCCAGTGAGACTTCAAACTTGGTTTGTAAGCTCCAAAAGTCTATTTATGGACGTAAACAGGCATCCCGAAGATGGGATCATCATTTTGATGAGATAATTAGATTATCTGGATTCATCAAGAACGAGGAAGAACCATGTATTTATAAGAAAGTGAGTGGGAGCATGATAGTTTTCTTAGTCTTGTATGTAGATGACATCCTTATCATAGGAAATGATATAGGAGTGATGAAAAGTTTGAAAGCCTACCTTTGCAAGAACTTCTCTATGAAAGATATGGGTGAAGCTTCCAATATACTAAGTATAAGGCTCTATCAGGATAGAGTTAGGAAGCTTATAGAGTTGTCACAGTCGACGTACATAGATAAGATGTTAGAAAGGTACAATTTTACTAACTGCAAGGTAGTAAATGTACCTTTCCGATACGGCATACATCTTTCGAAGAAAATGGCACCTCAGATTGAGGAAGAGAGAGTTAGGATGTCTAACTTGCCATATGATTCTTGTATCGAAAGCATAATGTATGTTATGCTATCTATTAGACCTGACATCAGTTTCGGTGTCAATGTGACCAGCCGATATCAATCTGATCCAAGTAATGATCATTGGAAAATCGTGAAACATATCCTAAAATATCTTAAAGGTACTAGGGATAACTTTCTGATATATGGAGTAGATGAGCAACAAGTTAAGGGTTATATAGACTCTAACTTCCAGGGAGATCCAGATGATAGAAACTCTACATCAGGATACATATTTACCCTTAACGGTGGTGCGATTGGTTGGCGATGTTCGAAGCAAGGCTCAACAACTGATTCCACCACTGAGGCAGAATTTATAGTGGTTTCAGAAGTTGCTAAATAAGCTGTTTGGATTAGAAATTTTATCACAGAACTTGGCGTTGTGCCTAGTATTATGGATTCGATCCCATTCTACTATGATAATAACAGAGCCATTGCGTAGGATAAGGAGCCGAGAGCACATTCCAATTCTAAACATATGGAAAGGAAATACCGCGTAATTAGAGAGATAATTGAACGAAAAGACATAGTGATCTTGAAGGTTCAAGGACTAGACAACATAACAGACCCGCTTACAAATGCCTTACCTCCTAAGTTATTCGATAAACATGTGGAGTATATGGGACTATAGTACCATCCAGATTGGCACTAAGTAAGTGGAAGTTTGTTGGAATTGGTGCTTGGAGTGCCAATCCGAATTGTACATTTTATTATTTATTAATAAAATAATTACATTTTCATTTCATACCTTATTAATGGTATTGTCATTATTCCTATTAGATTGATGTATAGATATGCTAAGAATGACATCGTCCTTAGAATAGTCTTGTAGTAATATTGGATACTAGCTGGTCCGACATTGAGATAAGTATTACTATTGTAAACTATTCTTAAAGCAAATATTTCTAGTCGTTAGTTTTGAAATAAGGTCGAATTCTTATAACCTAGAGAACTAGCACATGTCGTATATTGGAATTGGAGTTCCAATGGTTTAACTTGATGTACCATGAGTTTTGAAAACTCGTGTAGATGTATGGGTATTGGTTGGACCGAATACTGAATGACTCACAAGTGATTCCTAATAGTTGGAAGTACACACCACCATCAATATGAATCTTCTCGATTCGAGTAGCATATGTAATCCTTTGACTATATGATAGCATTGATTTTGTGTGAGATCATCCACACTTTGATGACATGTATGTCAGAAACATTTCATGGTCTGGCCTCTAGATGTTTGTTGGGTGTGGACCACTCAGTAATCAAGTATGAAGCAAGATAGGATTTGTCGGCCCGTATGTGTACCATAAGAGGTTTAGGTATCCATGTGAATAAAGTCACAATTCTTAATGCTTTGGCCAAAGTCGATCACCTAGGGTGGATCATATCAGTTATAAGGAATCATGGACATGTCGACATGAGATGTGCGCCTCGGAAACTTGATGGTGTATTCTATGTTTCCTAAGCACAACTCGGATAGCCTACGACAGAGGGATTGTTAAACATATGTGATGACCTCGACTTGTATAGTTCAGAAAGGTCGTTTGTGTTCTTCGCAATTCGGAGGTGGCCGAATTGCGTATATATTAGCTAGGGTTATATGACGAACGTGTCTGAACTTAGAGAGTCTCAATATGAAGTGTACATGTTGAGCACTTTGGTAGCCGATTATTTTTTATAAAAGATAATATTCGATATTATATTTATCAACTAAGATAATCAAGTGCTGTTAGATAACATTGATTATTTACTTTGACCTAATTGAATTCATTGGATTAATTCAATAATTACTCAAGGGATTAATTGTAAAATCATAATTATCTCTACCATTTGAGGATATTATGTTAATTGTAAGTATGTAATAATATGTGGTTTTCGCTTGATATAATTAGATTAAATCAAAATAGCAAACATTTAACTAATCCATTTCCTAATCATTGGCTTGATTTAATTGGATTAAATCAAAGTGGGAGACAATGAAGATTAGTCACACCTAATTATATATATTTGGACAAATTGGATTAAGCCCACTTAAAAGTTGATTACAACTTTTATTAATTAAAAATTGCCTAAGTTTTGCTATAAATAGAAAACTTTATGAAGGTTTTAATTACAAGTATAAGCATAAGCAAAAGCTTGAGTAAGCTAAACACAAGCAATTTTTAAGAGATTAGCCTAAGATAGAGAATTGTTTAGAGAAGCTTGTGAGGTCTCTACAATATTTCATTTAGGAGAAATCAAGATTGGATCTTGAAGTGAAGCTTGCTAGAAATCAAGATTGGATATTGAAGCCAATGCTGCACACCTTGGAGGTTCTCCAATCATTTCAAAAAATGAGAAGTAGATTGGATCTTGCGTCAAGCTTACTAGGTAATATTTGATCTTCTCCTAAATAATGTTCTTTTGTGTATTAGAAGCATGATCACATAACTTAATGTTGAATAAGGCTAATCAATTTTTTTAGGATACTTTGGAAGTATAAACACACATGCTTATAAATTAGGTCAAAGATGTTCATGTTGGACATGGAACAATTAATAAGAGTTTGGAACTCTAGATTAAAGCTTAGAACTATGGCTACCATTCTAGATTCACTTGACCACCTTTAGGTGAACTAGAATTGTTCATGAGATATTTCTTATTGGGATTCTAAAATGGTTTATGATTAGAATCAAACAAATACATATAAGTATTTAGAATACATGTATGCTAGTTGTATAACATGTGTTGATGTTAAAATTGGTTTTAAGGTGTGCTGAAATGAAATGAGAAAATTGGAAGTGTTTAGGATTGGTTTGAAATTAGAAATTGCTCACTGCCTAGATGGGCGTCGTGACACAGACCTTCCCGCGTCGCGACACGGAGCATCACACCTAAAATCATCACGACGCCCAACCCTTCGCATCTCGAAGTGCTAACATTCATGTTTCAGAGTTGCTCTCGGCATTTGTAGCGTCGCGATTCCCAAAACTTGCGTGTCGCGACACCGAGGGCTGATGAACACTAAAACTTCATTTTCTCCGTTTCGGAGCATCCGGAATCCGATTGGGTCCCCATTTTTTCCTACGGACTTGTATCAGAATGTAGTTTTCATTATAATGCTTTAAAATATTTTAAAATACACATATCATTGATATCCTTGGGTTAGACCCACTTCCACTACGCGGGGCACCGATCCGACCCTAGGGGTTCCACAATTGCCACAACAGCCGAGATACCCGGAGTAGTTTTTTACTCATACGAGTTTTCCACTTCGTTACCAAAATATTTGTGTCAATATTTTATGATTGCTTTTAATATTTTACATTATATTATTATTTTTTAATATTGAGGTTGCTTGTTGAGATTCCATACACACATTAATTAAGACTTGTTTTAGTAAATTGTAGTAAATTCTGCATAGGATCAGAACCTAGAATAAATATGAACTTTCAATTTGTATCAGATACTGACCGTGATCCTTGACCTATTTTTCTATGGACCATAGTCAACCCTTAAATTATCCCTCATTCTTTAATGAGACTGAATATTTGCATGAGTGCATTCCTTAAATCATTAGATAAGAGAATCCGGATGTCAATAGAGTACAAGTGGAAACCTCCAGTGGTTATGGTTGATGAGGTCTGTTCCCCTAAAGATAAACTGACCTGGACTAAGGATGAGTTTGACGCTAGCAACAGAAACATCAAGGAAATTAATGTCATTCATGTTATTATATGCTCTGCTGAAATTAGGAGAATTTTATATGTGAGATAGCCAATGATGCTTGGGACATCCTTCAGACTGTGTATGAGGGCACATTGTCTATCAAAAATAATAGACTCCAAGATTTTACCACTGGGTTTGAGGTCACCATTATAAAAGATGATGAGACCTTTGATGAATTTTATGCTGAGATTAACGACATCGTTAATTCAAGTTTTAACATAGGTGAGAATTTTCCTACCAATAGGATAGTAAGAAAAATCCTTAGATCTCTACCTGACAAGTTTTTGCCTAAGATCACTGCTATCGAGGAGAGTAATGACCTTGATCACCTTAAACTAGAGGACCTTGTAGGTAAACTGCATGTATATGAGAAGAAAATTTCTGGTTATAAAAAGCCCAAAATTATAGTGATAAAGATCGCGAAGGGAGATGCTTATAATCCGTCTAGTGATGATGATTGTGATAATCTAACGGATTATGATTTGGCCATGTTTGTAAAGAAGTTTAAGAAATTTATTAAGCTTAAGAAGTTTGGTCGTGATATGGATATGAAGGATATGTCTAGAGAGAGTAGGCATAGTATGAGAGAATCTATAGAGGATAGGGGTAGCAAACCCCGTGGTATTTAATGCCATGAGAAGGGTATGGAAATATTAGATTTGGGTGTCCCACATACCTTAAATCTAAAGGCAAGAAAGTCATGGCGGCCTCTCTTATTGATTCAGAAGGTGGCTATACTTCTGATGAGTCTCTTAAGCATAAGAGCAATTTTATGGCCATTACTGCTAGTGTGTCTAGTGAGAGAGAGGATAAATGTTAGTGATGTTGATTCAGAATTCTCTCATGATGAGTATATAGATGAGGATAGTCTCCACGTACCCTATAATTATTCAATGAGAGTTTAGCTATCAATAAGGCGAATATAAAGGTCAATAAGAGGCTGAAAGAAATGGAGCTAGAAAAGAATAAAGCTCAAGCTAAGTTTGAGCAGAGCCTTTTAATGATTGATGACCCTGAGGTGAGGAATAAGGGGCTAGTTGATAGAGTCAACTCTTTAGAAGCTGAACTTGAAGATGCTATAATAAAATTGTCAACATTTTCTAGTGGGACTGAAAAACTAGACCTCATGTTGGGGATTGGTATGTCTCCTTGTGAGAAGAAAGGTTTAGGATTTATTGATTCAAGTTGTGACAAGGTGTCAACTTCCCAAACGGTGTTTGTAACAGCTCAATCCAAGTCTGGACATGGTAACCAGACTCATCCTCGTGACTCAGGTAAGAAATCTGTTAATTATAGTCATGTGATTCCTCGGGTTGTTCCTAATTTTGTGTCTCAACCTCGATCTATAGGTGTGGTGGGTAAACCTCACTCTCATCTGAGATTTGTGCATGTATGCTATCACTGTGGCAAGGCATGACATATTAGGCTAAACTGCTTATTAGTACACAAACATAAGAAATGGCCTAAGAGTGAGTCGGCTAGATTTGATACTTCAAATCTAGTTTCTCAAGTTTCTACACTAACTAAATAGATACAATTTCTTAGTGAGAAACTTGTTTTGTTGACTGGGAATACTCAGGTAAAAAATTCCTAAAAAGGTTTGGGTGAGGAAGCAAGATGACTTCTCATCTACTTCTGAGTGCCTTGACCCTAAGAGGCATGATGAGAGTGCACTTCAGTGCAACTCTTCTTAGAAGTTACATTAGTTTCCCCATTGCATGTGTGCGCGCGTGTATTTTATGTTTTTGCATAATTTTTTTAATTTCACTGTATTTGGGTGTGTGTTGTTCTTTGTTATATATCCCTTAGTATATAGGAGGGACACCCGGACATAAATTTCATAGTCGATTCTGAATGGATTGTAGTATGATCTGCACTCGGGATACAACTCCACGTACCATAGGATATTGCCAAGTTGTGTTGTGTATTTTCTTATTTTTGTGTTAAAATGAATATATATATATATAAAGAAAAGAACAAATATATTTTTTGGCTTGTTAGAACATGAAAAGTATGTGCATGTGATCCTGGTATGTTTGATATATGGTTATGCATGTATAATATGCTTTTAATTTTTTGATGCTTTATGTGCATGAGTGTGTGATAAAAAAACCTTGTTATAACTTTTGCTTACAATTCACATACACGTTTTTATTATTGTTAAGGCTTGGTCGCATGTATGAGTTTTTGGAATAGCAGTCTAGTCTCTATCATACTTGACTCATTAAATAGTGTGATCTTTGGATAGATGATCTTATGCTATCCTATTGTAAAATAAAAATAAAAATAAAAATTTACATGAGCCTCAAGAGCAAAAGAGCTAATGGGCCAAAATTAAAAAGATAAAGGTAAAAATCCTTTACTCGAAAGAGTTTCTCAATATGAGCTCATCTTATTTATGGGGAGAATTTTATAACATGCAACCAATGTTGCTTATTTTTAGGTCATATTGGTACTGGGTTTGAACACACATTTTATGGACTTGGTGTGACTTGAGATGAGATTTTTGTGGCTGTGTTCCGCTCATAAAATAAGGTCTTAAGCCTTGATTTATTGTGCGCTTATTTTTCTCGTAAGTACTTGCTATGCTTTAGTGTTTATGCCATATGCATGCGTGTAATATTTAGCAAAATCTAAAGTGATGCATATTATTTCATGTCATAAACAGCTGAAGCCTTGATTTTTACTTGCTTGAAGTGTTGTTCTGAGTCATTTTTGACTTATTTGTTTAAACTCAATGTGTGTTACATGTCATTGCATATAATTTTGTTTACTTCATGTGTGTTCTTTTTGCTAACTTAGTAGGACTGTAAGTTGGGGGGTAAGTCAATGTTTTTTATTTCTTCTCTTGTATGTGTTGTTTCCTATTATGTCTTTTCCCATTATCATTTCGTGATAAAAAGGGGAGTAGTAGTTGAGTAGTTTGGGAGTATAAGATTAATATATCCATTTATATGAGTATGGGAGTAATATATCCATTTGTTTGATATCTCCATTTTAGGGGGAGTAGGATTAATGAGGAATATGATATCTACTTATCTATTTATTCATGCATGAGTTTGTCGTTGCTTTATATGTTCTTTATATTTTCTATGTTTTTCACGGTATGTTATTATTTGTGGATGTTTCAAGTAAGCAGATAAGTGGCTAAGACGGCATTGATTTCAAGACTACTTGGTTAGGTATTAGATCAAGTCATATTGTAATAGGTCACTATCTTGATGGTTGGCAGTTGGCTATTTTTCTTTTTGGATCTTTTACTGTAGTATTTGTATTAGGTAATATTTTATCACGGAATTCCAAAGAGGGAGATTGTTAGTTCCATTTTTATTGGCAGTGTCTATAACAAAACAAGTTCAATTGAGTTGTAATAAGTCTTGAAGAACTTGAAGTAATTGGACTCATATTTGGCAGCTGTACTAAAAGGAATCAGATATATGTTTGTGTTGTGTTCGTTGAAACGTTTGACCGGGTGGCATTAGTGTCATGTTCGTTGTTGGGTTCGAACGAAACTTGGTAGAAGGTTCTCGTGCTTGGTGCGTCCTTTAGTACGCTCGAACGAAACCTTTCAGAGAGCAAATGTTCGAGATGCATTCGAACGAAACCTTCCAAAGAGCACGTGTTCGATATGTATTCGAGTGGCGTTCAAACACCTGTGAGTAAGTAGGTTATTTTGGACGCGTTTTAAGCCTGTTTTGCACTCAAAAACCTTTTGTTTTGTCCTACCTATATAAACACATTATAGTCATCTTCCCCAAGTATTGAAAACATATTATTTTGAGCCTAAACACATTCTTAGTTTTTCAACCTTCTTGATTTCACCTTGAAGACTTTTTGATTCTTTTGTCTCATTTCTTTGGTGAGATTCGTCTTTGTTAAACCGTCAACACAACCAAACCCAATTTCCTTAATCTTCAGAGTTCTCAAGGAGGAAGATTGGTAGTCGGTGTTCCGACTTGCTTGCAGAGTGGATCCACTCAAAGACTTCAGAGGTTCTGAACAAAACCATGGGGTACGGGCTCGAGGAGTTCTTCCAGTTCTTACAGTCTAGAGATACTAGAGTTGGTGGAGTTACCATCATAGGTATTTTACCATCATCGTAAGTATTTCTCTGTTATAGTGGATTTTGGGCTGGTAGCAGAGATACCCGGAGTGGTTTTTTACTCGCACAGGTTTTCCACTTCTTCACCAAAATATTTGTGTTGATTTTTTTATGATTGCTTTTAATATTCTGCATTATATTATAATTGTTTAATATTGAGGTTGCTTGTTGAGAATCCATAGACATATTAATTAGGATTTATCTTAGTTAATTGTGGTAATTTCCGTATAGGGTCAGAACCTAGGATAAATACGAACTTTCATATATTTACATGACCATCGAAAGAGGCTTTAAATAATTTAGTGTTAATAATTTAGTGACCATCGATTCGTCTTTGTTAATAATTTAGTGACCATCGATTCGTCTTTGTTAATAATTAGTAACGACAACCCAACTGAATGGAAAATGTCTGGACTCATTGCGTGCATGCTTAGGTGAAGTTGCAACGCTATGTTCTTCTATCTATAAGGTTTTCGAAGTCTGTTATTTGCACTTTAGTTAATTTAAATTAAAATTCGAAAAATCAACTCTCTTTCTCAATAGTTTAGTTTAAGTTCAGTAAGTTAGTTTTGATAGTAATAAGAAAAATATTAAGTCCATATGGGTACTATAACTGATATTTTATCATTGTATTACTTGAGCGATATGTGCGCTTGCGTGCTAGATTAATAAAATCGAGATCAAGTTTTTTGGCGCCGTTTTCGGGGACTTGATTTATTTTTCTTCATTAATATTAAGAAAATAATCTACTTGCTTAGATAAACACCCATCCCTTTTTATTTTTATTTTTATCTTTCTTTTTGTTTTTATTTTATTTTAGGTGGTCGAAGTAATGAAGTACCATTGGACGATTGAGGTATTAAGAGTTATAAGAAGTGATGCTACACCCCATGTCAGGGAGACACGGTCCGATGCCTGTTGTCATGGACAACAACTATCAATGGATGTTAAAGAGAAGTAACGTGATATATGCTCAAACCTTTCAGAGCCCAATGATGAGATATGAGATATGTGGGGGCAACCACTCGAGTGATCATTGCACGCTCAACTACAATCCAGAGTGTCAAAACTATCAGACTTTTATATGGCATAATAATGAAGGTCCCACATATCCCACTGAACCATATTATCCTTTTTATCCATAAAAAGCTCAAGAATTTCCTCAAAAATCAAAAACATATGTGGAGGAACTACTTATATCGATGGTCGAGCTGAACAATATTTCCACTGAGATGAATAAGGAAAATGCGAAGAATATGGTTAGATTAGAAGTAATGGTATAAAACCAAGTCGCATCTTTGAAGAGATTAAAAGACCAATTGAGACAACTAGCTAATAACCAGAGCTACATACCTTAAGGGACATTGTCATGTGACACTGAAGAATACCAATGGAATTAAAAGTCTCACCAGGATACTGTAATAGGGACAGAGACAGAGCCATAATAGAGAATGAGGTGTTTTGTCAAGTTCTTGGAGCATGCATTGTGCAAATATCTGATGAAGAGCTAAACGAAGAAATTCGAAAGTACATCTATGAGGAAGTGGTGGAACAAGGAGTTAGGCAAAGGCATCTGTGTGAGCCTATTGAAAATATCTTGACACAAGATGACACATCACAACATGGGTGCTGGAAAATTATGACCCATAGCGTCACTATTTGTACAGATCACGGTGTTGTTGTATAAATTAACTATGTGACAAAGGAGATTGCACTCTTATCATTTTTGATTAGATCACCTAGATGTATAAATGATGAGAGGTCCCTATGATTTGTTCCTGGACGGAGAATGATATGAGACAGTATCAGTCCACGAAGGATAAATCATTAAACATCCATAGTCAGAGTATTATCGAGATTGGACATCGATAAATACGTACAAGACTAGTATTACACTAGTGCGCGTTTGTGAGGGCACAACGACATAGTTCTCATATATTTGGGTGTAGAATACTCATGCGAGTGTAATAGGAGGTTGTGTTTTACCGATGGTACGGGAAACAGCTTCGCTCTGGATAGACCCCCCGCGGAATCCCATTGGTAGTATGACTATGTGTCTATGGGAGTCTGCAATCAGGGTAGGTGTATTTGGTCTTAACCTGAGACTTGGACCGCTAATACATACGACAATCAATATACTTTAGTTGAGGTCGTCCAGGGCTTTGACCGGTTCTGTGTACGCCAATGCTTGGTATATTGAGAATCGTAGTGTGTTGGGTGTGATGTCAAGACGGAAGTGTCACTCCAGTCATATGGAGATGATGGTCACGTAGGATACGAAACTCGTTCTCTTAAAAGCTTGAGCTATCGGGATATTATGACAAGGTCATGAATATCCGATTATAGAGACTAGTTACCAGACATCCGATATGTGCTTCGTACGGGACAGACACAATTCCAGCCCCAGGCTTAGCACGTGAACATCCGATACTGGACAGAAATACGCAATACTACGGTATACTACGCTTGATATAGATCACATATTCCTATAATGATATTTCTGGAGAATTGGGTAGGCATGGCGCTTTGCTAGAAGCCAACCTTGTCTTGTAAATCGGTACAAACGTAGTACGAGGTACTTACGTGTTCGGATAGTCCGACGACCGAATTTACTGCCAACATATCTGGGGATCTCATGGGTCGCTTCCCGAAGATTCACCGATGATGTATGACTCGCACTTTATTAATCTGGGATTAATTAGATGAGAGAGAAAATTAATCTGGGATTAATTACGAAGATATTTTATCTGGGATAAAATATTAATTAAAGAGAGAGAACGATTAATTTGGAATTAATCGACAAAATAATATATTTGATATATTATATGAGATTGGATTTCGACGCAGAATTAAAATTAGATTTTAATTCGACGTGAATAGTGATTTCGCTAGGCGTAATCATTTAATTACGACGCAACGGAAAATTCGTTAATTTGGAATTAGCGAACCCGAGCCCGAGATTATTTGCGAGCACATTTGTATTTCAAATGCGAGTGCGGCACGCAAGTCAAATCAAGCGTCAAATCGCTAGTCACATCAAGCGTCAAATCACATGTCACTTTCAGTGATGTGACAATTTGATTGAATGATTTGATTGATTGATGTAGTATTTGAAAAGCACTTTTTTCTTTTTGCTTTTGACTTTTTGGTTTATGGAAAAGTAAAAAGTTTGGTAAATGGTTTTAATTTATTTTGGAAAATATATAAACCATTTTTACACTTTTTCTTTTTCTAATTCTTTCTCTCACCATATACGGTTTCAAGAAAACCTAATATTTTCCCTCCTCTTTTTCTCTTCTCCCTCTCACGGCTTGGAGCCGATTTCTTCCTCAAATTTCTGGTTTGACCGAAAATAAAGGAAGATGAAGAAGTGCTAGCACACCTTGGGTTTATACTATGGTGATAGGGAAACTAACACATGAGCTTGGAATCCATTCTTGGAGCTTGAAGCTTGGAGCTTCAATGGAGTCATCAATGGCTGGTCATGGAGGAGGCAAACCAGCCCAAAACCGAGCAGTCCAGCAGCTCAAGGAGGCCACTGTCGAGCTTCAACAAGGAGGAAGAAGTGGTTTTGTTCATCGCATCTCAAACCGTTCAATGTGAGTATGTATTCCGCCTTACTCCTTTGATGTATTCATGCGAATTTTATGCTTGATTTCATGATCTTGGGACCTAATTAGAAACCAACAATGGTATCTATGAGCTTTGATCAAGCATGAAAAAGTTAGGGTTTGAAATTGGGTAAAATCAATTGAAGCATGATTTGGTTAAATTGATTGATTAAGTATGCTTGTATGTTAATTAATTGAAGTTGTGTATGTTCAATTTCATGAAATTGGATTGGATCCATTTTTCCCCAAATTTTGGGCATGGCCGAAAATATGAACCCTAAATTGTCTTGGTAATTTTTTGTTTTTTTATCATTGGATGACTTAAAACAATTGGGTAATGTTGTTTTGAAGTTCAATTGGATTGAATTTTGATTTGAAACAATTTTCCCTTTTAAAGTAGGCTTGGCCGAATTCTTAATGTTTTTGGAATTCATTGTGTTTTTTATTTTGATTCATTGGATGAGTTGAATTGATTTGGGAAATGATGATTGTGGATTCAATTGGATTGAAGCCGAATCGGAATGAAAAAACCTCTAATTGCCGAGACTTTAAGCATGTAAGTTGGGTTTGATTTTGATTGAATTGTGTTGGACACTATGTGTTGTTAAAGTGCATGATTAATTATGCT
The DNA here is from genome assembly GCA_019454045.1 of Zanthoxylum bungeanum. Lineage (NCBI taxonomy): Eukaryota > Viridiplantae > Streptophyta > Magnoliopsida > Sapindales > Rutaceae > Zanthoxylum > Zanthoxylum bungeanum. Next base: position 148,263 of record SKCR01052653.1, read on the forward strand.
AATTGATGTTTTAGAAATATTAATTGGGTGATTAATTGTGTATTACACTTAGGTTAATTAATTATGGAATTTGGAATTTTATAAATTAATTAATTGGGCTTGTTTTTGGAATTTGGGCCTTAAAGGTTGTAATTGGGCTTTTGGGCTTGGTTGTACCAAGTTGGGTTTAGGCCAATTTGGTTGGATCCAATGGGGCCCAAAACCGCATCCAAAAAGTCCAATTATGACTTAATGGACCTTAATTATTTAATTGGGCCTAATGGGCCAAAATTAATTTAAAGGCTTATGGGGTAACTCCCGGATTGGACTTTGGTTATCGGTTTGACCCGAGTTGACCAAAAGTCCACGCCTTATAGAAATTAATTAAAAGCCCATTGGACTTTAATTAAATAAACATTAGATGTTAATCGGGCTTTGAGACCCGTTGCGATTAAATTTGGAGTTTAAGTCGTAAAAGGTTCGTTAATAAAAGTGTAATATTTAATTTGGAATTAAATAGTGAATTAGAATTAAATACAAATTGAATTGGATTTAATTTTGTAGTTTAATTTAATTCAAGAATTCGTACTTTGAGTACTTATTCGCAAAACGAGTTTGACTCGAGTAAAAAATCAAATCGTTGTTTGAACATTGGATGATCACTAATTATCAGATTAATTAATTGGATTAGATTGATTGATAACATGCTTGTATGAATACATGGTTGCGATGCATGAATAATGTATATCGGATGGATATTAGATGGGTGGGGCAATTTTAGAAATTATTGTAATAAATTTGATTTATTAATTGGACCTGTGTGTCCAGCCTTATCACCTCTATACTCTTTGTATTCTCTTCTCACATATTCCCCTCAATGTAAATGAGGTTTCTTTAGAAGTGTAGTGTAACGGGTTGAAGTAAATACATGTGCTAGCTGGAGAGAGAAAATGAGAGATTTGATCTAGGATCAATGTAAAGTATCCATCCGCATATCATTATTATTTTATTTATACGCGCTTTATTATGTGTTTAGAATGCATGTTTAAGGGTGTATGATGATGAGACCTTAACAAAGATAATAAATTGGTTGCCAATTTGCACGTGAAAAACCCTCGCTCAATATTAAGCGTATTTCCTTCCATTGAGTGATTCTCACTCAAGATCCGAGACGGCATTGGTTTGTTGGCCAAAGTCAAGGCCTTTGTCTGTCGAATATGTGTTTGAATCACGAAGGCTTTGTTCCATATCAGTGTCTTGTCCAAGTTGTGGTTTGTTGGCCAAAGTCAAGACCACTTCTTGTCCATCGACATTGATTACGAAGCTTTCCATGGTCAATGGGTCTCGCTTGACTGGGATCACTAAGTTTTTTGTGCCAAAGCCAAGGCTTAGTTGATTCAGAGGAAAAAGGTTAGGTAATACATTGGATGTATTGGCATATATAATATATATGTTTCGGACTTGGACGTCCCCTTACCAGATCTAGGAATTGGATTGGATCCAATCGATCTAGAGAGATCTACCTAGTTAATTATCATACAATTTGTGGCCAAAGTCAAGATTGTATGATATTTAACGGGATCCTAGCCCACTAGGAAACACAGTTTCCCGAGTACTCGACAGAGGGTTAGAGGCTCTCCGAAAAATAGTGGGAGGCAAGAATTGAATTTGCAATATCGTTCAATTACTCGCCATACGCGCTCAATCACAAATTATTTCGTCGTTAGATTAAATGTTAGTTGGACTAATATTTAAGTTGTTGTTTTAATAAACAATTGGACTGTATTATAGTGGTTATATAATTGGATTATAGTAATCAATATATTTGAATTAATTAATTTCAATTTACAGTTGATTTTATAGTTGGACTATAGTAATCAATGTAATTGAGGTTAATTGATTTAAATTATATTTGATTGTATAGTTGGACTATAATAATCAATATAATACATAATACCACAAATCGTTGATTAAATTGTGGACTATTAGAATCAAGATAAAATGAAAGATTGACATTTAAAACATAATCTTGGGGAAAATGTATTTAAATGGTTTAATTTTCAAATTGGGAATAAAATTTCAGGATGGTCCTGGAAAATAATAAGTTACTCTATTTGATAAAATAACGTATTATGCCTAAAGCCCTGAGTTAAGCAAATAAGTGGAACATGGTATTTGGAATATTCATGTAATGATAACTTTAGTGCTTAATCCATTATACTTGTCATATAGACTCCTTGATTTCTTTATCAGGACTAAGGATTAGATTCTTAAAGTATGATACTGAAATTGAAGGATCTTCATAAATCTAAAATTAGATTTTAGAAGTACTAAAAATTACAATAAATAATTCTTGGAGAATTAATTGACTAATCTCAAGAAGATAAAGTCAAACTTTACAATTAGGCAAGTAGCGCAAGGCCGCACCCTACTTCGATATTCTAGAAACCGAGGCTTGGCCAAAGGCTACTGGAATGTTGAAATCGGCAAAGGCAAAATCATTATAATCTTCTGGGAAGATAAAGGACATATCCCAAGAAGGAATTGAAGACGAGCAAGGCTCTGACTTCAAAAATGATTGTCATAATTATGTTCACAGCTAGTATTAAAATTAGATTTTAGATACTTAGTGTGGTACATAAATTATTATATATATTGATGTTCAGAATCTGTTTTGAACAGGATACTGACATCATTAGAGATTAATCTGCGAATTGGAAACGGGACGAAAGTCGCTGTTTTAACCGTAGATACTAAGTTTAAGAACTACCCTTGGGTGTGTACCTAAGTTAGGAAACTGTTATAATGTAGCTAGTTTGACTAAAAACATTATCTCTATATCAGTGTTTAACCCGCTGCGGGTGAACCTTTATATTCTAGAACACTAAGTGTTTCATTATATAAAGATGATATTGAGATAAACACATTAGATGTGAATAACAGCATTTATATTTTGAATATAATAAATCTCACACGTATAACATGACAAATAATAGCTCAAACTGATTTGATCAGAAGAAACTTAAATGTGCCATAGTTGTCAGGGACACTATTAAACAAGACTCGTATATCCGCACTTTTGAAGAGCGGATACCAAGACTAATTTGATCCAATCAAATAAAGTCTACGAATCTAGTTTATTGGGCAAAGTGCCTAAAACACTATTTACTTGGTAAAAGTGTAAATGCCACCGATCTGTTAGCCCTAGTTCATAGTGAAGCAAGTGGGCCCATGTCTAGCTAGGCTAGATATGGATATGAATATTTCGTGACCTCTACGGATGTGGCATCGCGTTATGGTTATGTGTTTCTTTTGAAACACAAATCGGAAACTTTTAAGTTTCGACACGAAATAGACAAATAGATCGGCTAAAGTATTAAACCGTCACGGTAAGACCGTAATGGAAAATACTTAAGCAATAAGTTTCTATTGTACTTGAAAGAGTATAGTATTCTTTCAATGAGGACTCCTCCCGGAACACGTCAGTTTGATGGTGTGTCCGAATAGGATTAATCGAATTTTGTTAGACATAATAAAGTTAATCACGAGTCGCTCTGAGCTACCATTTCCTTCAACGGATACGCTTAACAATGCAAGAACTTATTTTGAATAAGGTTCCATTAATATCTGTTTGACAGATAACATATTAGACATGAACGGGAAAGAAACCGAGTTTCTCATTCCTGTAGATTTGGGTATACTAGGTATATATGTTTGGATGATACCAAACAAGAACCCAAATTAGATAAGTGCTAAATGTAAGTTATCCTAGGGATACTATAAGTATTGTACTTATACACCTCATAAGAGAACAATTAGATTGTTGCTCACCATGCGGTTTTCCTAAGAGGAATAACCGATATGCAGTGGTAAGTGGGAGGATAGTAAAACTCGATGAAAATCGGAGTAGTACTGTTCAAGGCACCGAATCTTAATGGAACATAAATAGTTCATCGAGGATGAAACTATACCATTAATCTTCGAATACACAAGAACCGCGTAGGTCGGAGAGAGTCAGAAAACAACCTAGGGTATGGGTTTCTGATCTCACCTCATAAAGATGTCTATCTTTTGAGGAATACCAACTGTCTACATATGAGGAAGTGATACAAGGTATCGACTCCCTATTATGGCAAAGTGCCATGAGTCCGAAATGGATTCCATGTATATCAACCAGTTTGGATACTAGTTGATGTACCACAAGGCATTGTGCCTATTGGTACTATAAGTCTTCAAGGAAGACGTACATGGATGGCAACATACCGAACGTATAAAGCTAGATTTTTAACGGAAAGGTATCGTTATCAACATTGTGTTGATTACGATTCAACCTTTTACATGTTGCCACGGTAAATCCTTTGGATAATGCTTGCTAATGCTGCATGTTTCATTTATGAAATAATCACAGCTTTACGGGAAAATCGATTTCCTGAAAAGGAAATCTTTTGGAGGATGTTTACAACATCCTGTCGATTTTGACGTAACTAGCAAACAAGGTTTGCGGGTTATTCGATCCATGTTTGGATTGAAGCAAGCATTAGGTTCTTGGAATTATCATTTTGATGTAATCATAATGATTTATGATTTAATTCAAAACGAAAAGGATTCTTGTGTATATAAGAGGGTTAGTGGGAGCGCACTGACAGTGGCTGTCCTATAAAATAATGATAATATGTCATTTCTTGGAAATGATATTCCCATAATATAAATATCGGTGAAAGCTTGGCTTTTGAAATACTCTCCGAGAAACCGTACATTGAAAAATGTACGTGACCTGGTGTCTCATACGCTTTGAGCATATGATTCACAAACAGGCCAATCCGAGTGAAAGTCACTGGATTGATGTTAAGAACATCCGTTAGTACTTTAGAGAACTAAGGATGCTGTCTTAGTCTATGGAGAAGGAAACTTGAAGTGACTGGGGTCACTGTAGCAAGTTTCCTATAACCGATAAAGACGACTAAAAGTCACAAACGGTACTATACAATTTGAATAACGGTACAGTGAGCTGGAAATCTTCCAAGCAAGATACTGTTACCGAATAAAAAATAAATGTGGGTTAATTACAGCAGCTGAGGCAGCAATATAAGCCATCTGGGTCAATAAAAAATCTAATTAGATTAGATATGGTTATGTTAGCAGCTTAGCTAGGCGTCAGCACAAGCTAAAGAATTAATGGTCTCATCAACGATCCAGATAAATACTTCGATATTCATCCGATCCGTTCAGATCATACATCGTGGCGATGTGATGATCGAATAAATCGCATCAAGATGATAGTCATACAAATCCGCTGATGAAAGCTTTTCTCAGCAGTTTGAGCCACCGTATATAGTTCGGGTGTCAGAGACTCGAGTGACTGGCTATAGGCCAAGTGGGAGATTGTTGGACAATTATGACCCATAGCGTCACTATTTGTACAGATCACGGTGTTGTTGTATAAATTAACTATGTGACAAAGGAGATTGCATCTTATCATTTTTTATTAGATCACCTAGATGTATAAATGATGAGAGGTCCCTATGATTTGTTCCTGGACGGAGAATGATATGAGACAGTATCATTCCACGAAGGATAAATCATTAAACATCCCTAGTCAGAGTATTATCGAGATTGGACATCGATAAATACGTAAAAGACTAGTATTACACTTGTGCGCGTTTGTGAGGGCACAACGGCATAGTTCTCATATATTTGGGTATAGGATACTCATGCGAGTGTAATAGGAGGTTGTGTTTTACCGATGGTACGGGAAACAGCTTCGCTCTGGATAGACCCCCCGCGGAATCCCATTGGTAGTATGACTATGTGTCTATGGGAGTCTGCAATCAGGGTAGGTGTATTTGGTCTTAACCTGAGACTTGCACCGCTAATACATAGGAAAATCAATATACTTTAGTTGAGGTCGTCCAGGGCTTTAACCAGTTCTGTGTACGCCAATGTTGGGTATATTGAGAATCGTAGTGTGTTGGGTGTGATGTCAAGACGGAAGTGTCACTCCAGTCATATGGAGATGATGGTCACGTAGGATACGAAACTCGTTCTCTTAAAAGCTTGAGCTATCGGGATATTATGACAAGGTCATGAATATCCGATTATAGAGACTAGTTACCAGACATCCGATATGTGCTTCGTACGGGACAGACACAATTCCAGCCCCAGGCCTAGCACGTGAACATCCGATACTGGACAGAAATACGCAATACTACGATATACTACGCTTGATATATATCACATATTACTATAATGATATTTCTGGAGAATTGAGTAGGCATGGCGCTTTGCTAGAAGCTAACCTTGTCTTGTAAATTGGTACAAACGTAGTACGAGGTACTTACGTGTTCGGATAGTCCGACGACCGAATTTACTTCCAACATATCCGGGGATCTCATGGGTCGTTTCCCGAAGATTCACCGATGATGTATGACTCGCACTTTATTAATCTGTGATTAATTAGATGAGAGAGAAAATTAATCTGGGATTAATTACGGAGATATTTTATCTGGGATAAAATATTAATTAAAGAGAGAGAACGATTAATTTGGAATTAATCGACAAAATAATATATTTGATATATTATATGAGATTGGATTTCGACGCGGAGTTAAAATTAGATTTTAATTCGGGAGAACGAATTAATTTAGAATTAATTCGTTAGCGACGTGAATAGTGATTTCGCTAGGCGTAATCATTTAATTACGACGCAACAGAAAATTCGTTAATTTGGAATTAGCGAACCCGAGCCCGAGATTATTTGCGAGCACATTTGCATTTCGAATTCGAGTGCGGCACGCAAGTCAAATCAAACGTCAAATCGCTAGTCACATCAAGCGTCAAATCACATGTCACTTTCAGTGATGTGACAATTTGATTGAATGATTTGATTGATTGATGTAGTAGTTGAAAAGCACTTTTTTCTTTTTGCTTTTGACTTTTTGGTTTATGGAAAAGTAAAAAGTTTGGTAAATGGTTTTAATTTATTTTGGAAAATATATAAACCATTTTTAACACTTTTCTTTTTCTAATTCTTTCTCTCACCATATACGGTTTCAAGAAAACCTAATATTTTCCCTCCTCTTTTTCTCTTCTCCCTCCCTCACGGCTTGGAGCCGATTTCTTCTCAAATTTCTGGTTTGACCGAAAATAAAGGAAGATGAAGAAGTGCTAGCACAACCTTGGGTTTATACTATGGTGATAGGGAAACTAACACATGAGCTTGGAATCCATTCTTGGAGCTTGAAGCTTGGAGCTTCAATGGAGTCATCAATGGCCGGTCATGGAGGAGGCAAACCAGCCCAAAACCGAGGAGTCCAGCAGCTCAAGGAGGCCACTACCGAGCTTCAACAAGGAGGAAGAAGTGGTTTTGTTCATCGCATCTCAAACCGTTCAATGTGAGTATGTATTCTGCCTTACTCCTTTGAAGTATTCATGCGAAATTATGCTTGATTTCATGATCTTGGGACCTAATTAGAAACCAACAATGGGGAAGTTAGTATCATTGATATCGCCTATAAGCTTGATAGAATGGCAACAACCATTCAAGTTCAAGTATCATACGAGACCTCATGATAATATATTCTTTTATTTAAGACCCCCTACAGAGAAAAGGTTGAAGAAGGTGGCGGGAGCAAGAAGTGGAAAAGATCTTTATTTGTCATCGCATGGTTGGAAGAGAAGGTTGAAAAGTAATGCCCATGAAACTGTTCTATCTGGAACATTTAAATCATATTGAAGCCTCATTAGGAAGATATTCAAAGAACATCTGACTAAAGACGTTAAACTTAGAGCTAGCTGGGAGGCAACCCACTCGTTTATTTCTATTTTCTTTACTTTAATTTTATTTTATTTTTGTGTGCTAATTACGTATTTAATAATGTGTATGTTTATCTATGCAGATACTAGCACAACCCACACACCCCACGCATCCAAATCCTAACCAGCGGGAGCCTGATCAAATTCATACACGGTAGTGTTGTTCCTTACTCTTGTCTTATTTACTTTTATCTTACATTGAGGACAATGCAAGTTTTACGTTTGGCGTGTGTGCATGTTAGTGTTAGTCCCTACTATTTAAAAAAAAAAAATCAAAAAAAATATGCATGTTAGTGTTAGTTCGTACTATTTAAAAAAACAAAAAAAAAAAAAAAAATAATATTTTATTTCAAGTCATAGGTAGTGAAATATAAGCCTAATGATGAGTTCATTTGCTTTAGGATGAAATCTTAGAAATGATAAATGCCTAATTAACTTTTATCTGATGCCTTGAGTAGATGATTTAAGTTAGACTTACAAGCAGTTAAAAGTAAGTTTCTAATAGTAAGAACCTAGGTAGTTGACAAAGTGACTAGTTGAGGAAATTATTTGAAGATGAATAGGCAAATACAAAGTATTTTTGAGATATCTAGGTTGGTTTGACCCATCGGATGCTAATTTTTTAGATGAAATCACCAAGTTGGCTTACTTAGGAGTCTAGCTATGAATGAACCATTTCACACACACATTGTGATTTTGGCTTAGATAATTTATTCAAGAATTTGGGTTTAAGTTGAATTAGGTACTTTGAAGGTTTTAGGGTTGTTGCTCTGAGGCCAATCCAGATCGTATTTATGTCTGATTCATGAATATGAGCAATACTATTTTCCATGATATTATTAATTTAAATGGTAACACATCTTGTCTTTTATATACGTATTTGATCTAATTACGATTAGATTGATTAGATTGAAACTAAATCTGGTTTAGTGATATGTATATATATTTGACAAAGACCCCAGGATTTACAACGTAGTGCGCAGTTACAACATAGCTTGTAATTGACATTGGGAAGTGTCACTATAAGTTGTTTATCCTTAAATTAAGTTCCTGGTCAAGATTTACTGACATGGGTCGGTTAGTAAAATCCGCTGAGATCAGTACATGTCATATATCGAACTTGGTCTGATGGTTTATCCCAATGAACCATGAGTCTTGGGAGACTTGTATAGACGTGTAGGTGTTTATTTGATAAACACTGAATGACTCACCGAAGATTTCCTAATATATGGTACACCAACGTCAATAGGAATCTTCTTGGGTTGAGTAGCATAGTGATTCTTTGACTTGAGATACCACTGTGGATATATGAGTTATCCTCCACACTTAGATGGTAGTCACATCACCGATCTATTTAGATCATAACTTCATTTGTTCGTTAGGTGTGGACTCATACTAATGATATCATGTGAGTATCAAGAAATGATCTGTCAGTTCTGTGTAAAGAGCATAGGTAGTCCATATTTGATTAGCAATCTGTTAAATCTATGGCCATAGTATACTTCGGAAGTGAGTTCCGAATGCTATTTAGAGATTGCTAATAGATACATCGATGGGTATAGAGATTAGACATTTATATCTATATCTCTAGGATAATCCAGATACCTGTGACGGAGGGATTATACGTATGCAATGACCTCGACATGTATGATTCAACGAGTTTATCTGTGGTCGTCATAATTTATGGGTGGGTGAATTATGGACATGAAATTGGATTTCGTGACGGATATGCCTGAATCTAGAGAGTCTCACTAATGAAATATACTCGTAGAGCACTAGGGCAACTGTTATGAATAATATTGATTATTTATAACACGTTTAATGGTTAAACGAAAAATATATACAATCGGGACCTAACGGTCATTTCCGAATTAATTTGTATTTGTATTTAATATTTGATATTATTAAATACACATTAATTAAATATCAAATTGTGATATTTAAAACATATATCATTAATATATGTATTTGAGATATTTAATGCAAATATAATACATATATTTAAGATATTTATATTTATTAATAAATTATTAAATAATTAAATTAATTAATATTACAAATATCTTAAGAAATGATTTCCACTTTATAATGGCTTCTTTCTATTGGTCCATTTGTTAGTTTACTTTATTAAAGGTAAATGTTATCTTTTAATTTTGTAAATTTGGACAAATAGAAATTAAACAAAAATTAAATAATTGTTATTTACTTTTATTCTTGTGAAATTTCGGCCAAGTGAGTATGATTTAACAAAAATTGTTTTGTTTTCATTTTTGGCTAAGACAAGTTTCACAAATATTTTACAAAGTAAGGTTGAGAGAAAAGTAAGAAGAACAAACGAAATTCATCAACGAACTCTTGAATTTGTAAGTAATTTCCAACTTTCTTCAACTAGGAAATTGTTTCCATGAGTCTAGGCTTCAATTGGTGATGCTTATAATTTTCTCTATTCTTTAAGTATGTAATTTAAATGTGTTGGAAACTTGTTTGAAGGTGTTTAACATGTGTGATTAATTTATAAGCTTATTAGGAGTAATTAAGCTCATTACATTAATTAGTAATTGAAGTTGTCATTCTAGAGTTGATTAGCCATTCATAATTAACCTAAAATTGTTCTTGATTAATTTCATGATGGTGAGACTTTATTGGTGTGGTAATTGATTGATTAATGTGTTGAATTTATTCAATTTAATGTAAATTATGTAATTGGAGTAATTTATGAAATTAGGGTTCTAAACCTATTCCAATTTTGGGGCTTTTCATATATATGATGTATATTTGATGTATATTAAATTTGGGATTTATTGGATTTGATCTAGATGTGTTTTGAAAAAATTGGGCCAAATTGTTGGAATTCTCTAAGCTTCCCAAATCATTTCAAGCATTGAAAATACATATGTGAATACATCGAGAAGTTGTGAAATACTTACATCGATCGGTTGAGACGATGCGGTGAAGACAACAATTCTTTTTCTGCCATCGTCCAAGCTCGGCAGTGGCAGTTTTTGATCTTCAAAAATTCGGCCATTGATGTCTTTAAAGCTCCAAGCTTTGTGATGAAACGATTCCATGCACACGGGTGGGTTTCCCTATCACATACGGACAACTCCGGAGTGTGCTAGCACTTTGATTTTGCAACAAAATCACTTAATTTCTTCTCTTACTGCTCTCGGCAGTGAGCCAAACCATAAGGAAGAAAAACAGCCTTCATGGGCGTGAATGAGAGAATATAGATGGAAGAGAGAGATGAGTTTTAGGTTGATTAAAAAATTGGTAATTGATTTATTAAAACCATATACACAATTTTGCTTTAAAAAAGTCAAACTAATTAAAGCTTTAAATGCCAACCACTCACATCACTATTTACATCAATCAATCAATCAAGTGACTAGTTGTCACATCACTCAAAGTGACTAATGATTTGACGCTTGATGAGACTAGCGATTTGACGCTTGATTTGACTTGCGTGCCGCACTCGAATTCGAAATGCGAATGCACTCGCAAATAATCTCGGGCTCGGGTTCGCTAATTCCAAATTAACGAATTTTTCGTTGCGACGCAATAAATAATTACGCCTAGAGAAATCACTATTCACGTCACTAACGAATTAATTCTAAATTAACTCGTTCACCCGAATTAAAATCTAATTTTAATTCCGCGTCGAAATCCAATTTCGTATAATATATCGAATATATTATTTTATCGATTAATCCCAAATAATCGTTATCTCTCTTTAATTGATATTTTATCCCAGATAAAATTTCTCCGCAATTAATCCCAAATTAATTCTCTCTCTCATCTAATTAATCCCAGATTAATTAAAGTGTGAGTCATACGTCATCGGTGAATCTTCGGGAAGCGACCCATGAGATCCCCTGATATGTTGGCAGTAAATTCGGTCATCGGACTATCCGAACACGTAGTACCTCGTACTGCGTTTGTACTTACAGTGATCCCAGTCACTTCAAGTTATCCTTCTCCATAGTTTAAGACAACATCCTTAGTTCTCTAAGAAACTAACGGATGTTCTTACTTTCAATCCAGTGACTATCACTTGGATTGGCCTATTTGTGAATCCATATGCTCAAAGCGTATGAGACACCAGGTCGCGTACATTTTTCAATGTACGATTTCTCTGAGAGTTTTCTCGAAAGCCAAGCTTTCACCGATAGTTATTATGGGAATATCATTTCCAAGAAATGACTCATTATCATTATTTATAGGACAGCCACTGTCAGTGCGCTCCCACTAACCCTCTTATATACACAAGAATCTTTTTGTTTCGAATTAAATCATAGACCATTATGATTACATCAAAAAGATAATTCCAAGAACCTAATGCTTGCTTCAATCCAAACATGGATCGAATAACCTGCAAACCTTGTTTGCTAGTTTTGGTACGACAAAATCGTCAGGATGTTGTAAACATCCTCCAAAAGGTTTCCATTTAAGGAAAGTGATTTTTCCGTTAAGCTGTCATATTTCATAAATGAAAAATGCAGCATTATCCAAATGGATTTACCGTGGCAACAATAAAAGGTTGAATCGCAATCAACACAATGTTGATAACGATACATTTCCGCTAAAAGCCTAGCTTTATACGTTGGTATGTTGCCATCCATGTATGTCTTCCTTGAAGACTTATAAAGTACCAGTAGGCATAATTTCTTGTGGTACATCAACTAGTATCCAAACTTGTTGATATACATGGAATCCAATTCGGATATCATGGCACTTTTCCATAATTAGGGAGTCGATACCTTGTATCACTTCCTCATACGTAGTCAGTTGGTATACCTCAATAAGATTGACATCTTTATGAGGTGAGATCAAAAACCCATACCCCAGGTTGTTTTCTGACTCTCTCCGACATACGCGGTTCTTGTGTATTTGAAGATTATTGGTATAGTTTCATCCTTGATGAACTATTTATGTTCCATTAAGGAATGGGTGCCTTGAATAGTATTACTCTGATTTTCATCGAGCTTTACTATCCTCTCATTTACCACTGCATATAGGTATTCCTCTTAGGAAAACCGCATGGTGAGCAACAATAACATTGTCTCTTGTGGGATGTATAAGTACTATACCTTGGTTTCCCTAGGATAACCTACAATTGGCACTAATCCAATTTGGGTTTTAGTTTGGTATCATCCAAACATATGCCTGGCATCCCAAATAATCAGGATTGAGAAACCTAGTTTCTTTCCTGTTCATATCTAATGAAATCTGTCAAACAGATTTTATGGAACCTTATTCAAAATAAGTTCTGCACTGTTAATGCTTATCCATTGAAGGAAATGATATCTCAGAGCGACTCATGATTAACCTTATCATGTCCAACAAAATTCGGTTACTCGGTTCGGACACACCGTTAAATTGAAGTGTTCCGGGAGGAGTCCTCGTTGAAAGAATACTATACTCTTTCAAGTATATTAGAAAAGTATTGCTTAAGTATTTCATCATGGTCTAACCGTGACGATTTAATACTTTAGCCGATCTGTTTGTCTATTTTCGTGTCGAAACTTAAAAGTTTCTGATTTGTGTTCCTAAAGAAACACATAACCATAACTAGATGCCACATCTGTAAAGGTCACGAAATATTCATATCCACCTCTAGCCTAGCTAGACATGGGACCACTTGCTTCACTATGAACTAGGGCTTACAGATCGGTGGCATTTGCACTTTTACCAAGTAAAGGTGTTTTAGGCACTTTGCCCAATAAACTAGATTCGTAGACTTTATTTGAATGGGATCAAATCAGTCCTAGTACCCACTCTTCAAAAGTGTAGATATACAAGTCCTGTTTCATTGTGTCCCAGACATCAATGCCACAAATTAGTTTCTTCTGATCAAATCAGTTTGAGCTATTTGTTTATCATGTGATATGTTTGAGATTTATTTATATTCAAAATATAAATGATGTTATTTACATCTAATGTGATTATCTCAATATCATCTTTATAAAATAAAACACTTTAGTGTTCTAGAATATAAAGGTTCACCCGCAGCGGGTTAAACACTGATATAGAGATAATGTTTCTAGTCAAACTAGTTACATTATAACAGTTTCCTAACTTAGGTACACACCCAAGGGTAGTTCTTAAACTTAGGTATCTACGGTTAAAACAGCGACTTTCGTCTCGTTTCCAATTCACAGATTAATCTCTAATGATGTCAGTATCCTGCTCAAAGCAGATTCTGAACATCAATGCATATTTATGTATCACACTAAGTATCTAAAATCCAATTTTAATACTAGTAGTTAACATATTTATGACAAACATATTTGAAGTCAGAGCCTTGCTCGTTCTTCAATTCCTTCATGTCAGCTTTGTCCAAACGGCAGTCACGCTTCCGCGATCCCGTTTGCTACATTTTAGGCATACATTTTGGGATATGTCCTTTATCTTCCCAGAAGACTATAATGATTTTGCCTTTGCCCTTTTCTACACTCCAGAAGCCTTTGGCCTAGCCTCGGGTTTCTAGAATATCGAAGTGAAGTGCGCCTTGCGCTACTTGCCTAATTGCAAACTTTGACTTTATCTCCTTGAGAATAGTCATTAACTCTTCAAGAGTTATTTATTGCAATTTAGTACTTCTAAAATCTAAGAATAGATCTATGAAGATCCTTCAATTTCATTATCATACTTTAAGGATCTAACCCTTAGTTCTGATAAAGAAATTAAGGAGTCTACTGCGACAAGCTTAATGGATTAAGCACTTAAGTTATCATTACATAAATCTTCTAAAGATTATGTTCTACTATTTGCTTAACTTCAGGCTTATGCCTAATATGTTATTTTATCAAATAAAGTAACTTATTATTTTCCAGGACCATCCTGAAATTTATTCCCAATTTTGAAAATTAAATCATTTAAATACATTTTCCCTAGGATTATGTTTTAAATGTCAATCTTTCAATTTTATCTTGATTCTAATAGTCCAACTATTTAATCAACGATTCAGGTACTATTCATTATAATGATTATAATAGTCCAACTATTTAATCAACTATAATTTATTTGTTTGAATATAGTCCAACTATTTAAAACAACAATTTAAATATTAGTCCAACTAACATTTAATTATTTGACGACGAATGATATTTGATTGAGCGCGTATGGCAAGTTATTAAACGAATATTGCAAATTCAATTCTTGCCTCCCACTATTTTTCGGCGAGCCTCTAACCCTCTGTCGAGTACTCGGGAAACCGTGTTTCCTAGCGGGCTAGGATCCCGTTAAATATCACACAATCTTGACTTTGGCCAACAAATTGTATGATAATTAACTAGGTAGATCTCTAAGATCAATTGGATCTAATCCAATTCCTAGATCCAGTAGGGGGACGTCCAAGTCTGAAACATATATCTTATATATGCCAATATATCCAATATATTACCTAACCTTTTTCCTCTGAATCAACTAAGCCTTGGCTTTGGCACAACAAACTTAGTGATCCCAGTTAAGCGAACCCATTGACCATGGAAAGCTTCGTAATCAATGTCGATGGACAAGAAGTGGTCTTGAATTTAGCCAACAAACCACAACTTGGACAAGACACCAATATGGAACAAAGCCTTCGTGATTCAAACACATCCTCGACGGACAAAGGCCTTGACTTTGGCCAACAAGCCAATGTCAGTCTCGGATCTTGAGTAAGAATCACTCAATGGAAGGAAAAACGCTTAATATTTTGTGAGGGTTTTTCGCGTGCAAATTGTCAACCAATTTATTATCTTTGTTAAGGTCTCATAATCATACACCCTTAAACATGCATTCTAAATACATAATAAAGCGCGTATAAATAAAATAATAATGATATGCGGATGGATACTTTACACATTGATCCTAGATCAAATCTCTCACTTTCTCTCTCCCGCTAGCACAAGTATTACTTCTACCCGTTACACTACACTTCTAAAGAAACCTCATTTACATGAGGGGAATAGGTGAGAAGAGAATACGAAGAGTAAATAGGTAATAAGGCTGGACACGCAGGTCCAATTAATAAATTCCAAATTTATTACAACAATTTCTAAAATTGCCCCACCCATCTAATATCCATCTGATATACATTATTCATGCATCGCAACCATGTATTCACACAAGCATGCTATCAATCAATCTAATCAAATTAATTAATCTGATAATTAGTGACCATCCAATGTTCAAACAACGATTTGATTTTGCGCGAGTCAAACTCGTTTTTGCGAATAAGTACTTAAAGTACGAATTCTCGAATTAAATTAAACTACATAATTAAATCCAATTCAATTTGTATTTAATACTAATTCGCTAATAAATTCCAAATTAAATATTACACTTTATTAATAAACCTTTACGACTTAAATTCCAAATTTAATCGTTACGGGTCTCAAAGCCCGATTAACGTCCAACGTTTATTTAATTAAAGTCCAATGGGCTTTTAATTAATTTCTTGAGGCGTGGACTTTTGGTCAACTCGGGTCAAACCCAATAACCAAAGCCCAATCCGGGAATTACCCCATAAGCCTAGAAATCAATTTAGGCCCATTAGGCCCAATTAAATAATTAAAGGTCCATTAGTCGCATTTGGGCTTTATAGAGGCGGTTTTGGGACCAATTGGATCCAACCAATTTAGCCTAAACCCAACTTAGTACAACCAAGCCCAATAAGCCCAATTACAACACTAAAGCCCAAATCTAATTTAAGGCCCAATTAATTAAATTACAAAAATCCACTTTCACAATTTAATTAATCTAAAGTGTATAACATAATTAATTACATAAATCAACATTTCCAAATCATCAATTTACACAACTAATCATGCTATTTAACATCAAATAGTGTCCAACACAATTTAATCAAAAATCAAACCCAATACATGCTCAAGTTGTCTCGGCAATATGGTGATTTATTTGTCCAATTTTAAATCCAATCCAATTGAATCAAATTCAACATTAAATCAACATTTCCAAATGATTTCCAACACATCCAATGATCAAAAAATCAAAATTCCAAGACATTAGGGCATAGTGACTTTCGGCCAACACATCAAAATTGGGGAAAATTGTTCCAAATAAAATTTCTTGAAATTGATCAAGTCAAACTTCAATTAAACATGTATTAACTATACTCAAACATCCAATTTAATCAAATCATGCTCAAATACATTTTACCCAAATTTTAGCCCTAAAATATTTTCATGCTCAACCTTGCTCTGATACCATTGTTGGAATTCTCTAAGCTTCCCAAGATCATTTCAAGCAATGAAAATACATATGTGAATACATCAAGAAGTTGCGGAATACTTACATCGATCGGTTGAGACGATGCGGTGAAGACAACAATTCTTTTTCTGCCCTCCTTCAAGTTCGGCAGTGGCAGTTTTTGATCTTCAAAAATTCGGCCATTGATGTCTTTAAAGCTCCAAGCTTTGTGATGAAACGATTCCATGCACACGGGTGGGTTTCCTTATCACCTACGGACAACTCCGGAGTGTGCTAGCACTTGGATTTTGCAACAAAATCACTTAATTTCTTTCTTACTGCTCTCGACAGTGAGCCAAACCAGAAGGAATAAAAACAGCCCTCATGGGCGTGAATGAGAGAAGATAGATGGAAGAGAGAGATGAGTGTTAGGTTGATTAAAAAATTGGTAATTGATTTATTAAAACCATATACACAATTTTGCTTTAAAAAAGTCAAACTAATTAAAGCTTTAAATGCAAACCACTCACATCACTATTTACATCAATCAATCAATCAAGTGACTAGTTGTCACATCACTCAAAGTGACTAATGATTTGACGCTTGATGCAACTAGCGATTTGACGCTTGATTTGACTTGCGTGCCACACTCGAATTCGAAAAGCGAATGCGCTCGCAAACAATCTCGGGCTCGGGTTCGCTAATTCTAAATTAACGAATTTTTCGTTGCGACGCAATTAAATAATTACGCCTAGCGAAATTACTATTCACATTGCTAACGAATTAATTCTAAATTAACTCGTTCGCCCGAATTAAAATCTAATTTTAATTCGGCGTCGAAATCCAATTTCGTATAATATATCGAATATATTATTTTATCGATTAATTCCAAAATCGTCGTTATTTTTCTTTAATTGATATTTTATCCCAGATAAAATATCTCCGCAATTAATCCCATATTAATTTCTCTCTCTCATCTAATTAATCCCAGATTAATTAAAGTGTGAGTCATACATCATCGGTGAATCTTCGGGAAGCGATCCATGAGATCCCCGGATATGTTGGCAGTAAATTCGGTCGTCGGACTATCCGAACACGTAAGTACCTCGTACTGCGTTTGTACCGATTTACAAGACAAGGTTGGCTTCTAGCAAAGCGCCATGCCTACCCAATTCTCCAGAAATATCCTTACAGGAATATAAGATCTATATCAGACGTAGTATACGTAGTATTGCGTATTTCAATCCAGTATCGGATGTCACGTGCTAGGCCTGAGGCTGGAATTGTGTTTGCCCCGTACGAAGCACATGTCGGATGTCTGGTACCTAGTCTCTATAATCGGATGAACATGACCTAGTTATATCATCTCGATGATTGCAGTACTTAAAAGTACTAGTACCGTATCCTACATGACCATCATCTCCATATGACTGAAGTGATACTTCCGTCTTGACATCACACCCAACACACTACGATTCTCGATATACCCAGAAGAGGCGTACACAGAAACCGGGTTAAAGCCCTAGACGACCAAAACCAAAGTATATTGATTGTTGCAAGTATTAGCGGTGCAAGTCTCAGGTTAAGACCAAATACACCTACCTTGATTTCGGACTTCCATAGACACATAGTCATACTACCAATGGAATTCCGAGGGGGTCTATCCAGAGCGAAGCTGTTTCCCGTACCATCGGTAAAACACAACCTCCTATTACACTTGCATGAGTATCATATACCCAAATATATGAGAACTATGTCGTTATGCCCTCACAACGCGCACACGTGTAATACTAGTCTTTTACACATTTATCGATGTCCAATCTCGATAATACTCTGACTAAGGATATTTAATGATTTATCCTTCGTGAACTGATATTGTCTCATATCATTCTCAATCCAGGAACAAATCATAAGGATCTCATATCATTTATACATCTAGGTGATCTAATCACAAATGATAAAAGTGCAATCTCCTTCATCACATAGTTAATTTGTACAACAACACCTTGATCTGTACAAATAGTGACACTATGGGTCATAATTGTCCAACACAAATTACAATTATTAAAAGTTGAGGCAATTGTGGAAAATTTCTGGATTTTTATTGCAAATTTTAAATTCATGTATTATACATGTATAAATTATTTTAGGATTGATTTTGAATCAATTAAATATGTATTTGACATTTTAAGGACCAAAATGATTAATTTGTAAAACTTTGGGGTCTCATGGCAATTAATGACAAATCTGATTCTTCAGATAAAAATTTAGTTTTTATTTATTGAGTGATTAGAATAAATTGATTTATTTTAATTGCCCAAGAAAAATATTTATCGGAAATTATTTCGGAGTGAAAATACACGAAAACGGCGAAAAATGGCGTTACCGGGTAACGGCTGCCCAAACAGTAAACTGGGCACTATTCGGGCAGCCCACGAACTGTCCAAATATTTTTGGGGCTGACCTGGGCAGTCTCTATGAGCATTGGTCGGTCGGTTCGGCCGGAAACGCGTTTTATGCTGTTTTGCGAAAAAACGTTTTCGCAAAAGTTTCGTGGTGTTTCTATATTATTTATGTCATTATATGATATCAAATAAATATTTTTAGGTGAAATATGAATGAATTATTAATATTGGATAATGAATAATTTATTCGCAAGTTTAAAAATTTTAAACTACGATTTCACCCGAAAAGCGCTTCTTCCGCTGCGCCTCCCTGATATGACCCCAACAAAATGGTATTAGAGCGAGTCTGATCCCGAACACCCGATATGATTAGTCCTTTAAAATTCAATGTTTAATTTAATCATTACTTAATACATGCACGTGTTTATTTAATTTGATTAAATAAAGTAAAAGCATCTTTTGTTGGAAAATCCCCGTTGAAATAAGGTTTTAAGAAAGTGACTAGTATTAAGAATACTTGTTTCTTCGTCCGCCTTGTCAATATGGATGTAAATGTTTTCATGATGTTATACCTGTAACGTTCCAAAGCTGTGCAGTTATGGTTGAAGGTAGTTCATTTACGTCGGTAGAACTTATATGATAAGAGACAAATTCAAGTGAAAGTGGAAATCCTGAACATGCCAAAGCTGTCAGGACTACAACGGTAGCTTGAGTTTGTCATTGACAAGTATAACCTTGATACGCCTCCTTGTGAACGTTCCAAAGTTGTCATAACGAGAAAAATCAGGACCGAACCCAGAAGTCACAGTGAGTGTGATTGACAATGAGTTGTCTACCTAATGAATATACGTAGGCGAGAATGTGCCAAAGCTGTGAGTCAAAATATATTCATGGGGTCCACTTCCCATTATGGAATTCAATTTAATTATTGAATTCTCGTTTCCGTTGGGGATTACGGTATTACGTAAAGTAGTGGGAGGCACTGGTAGGTTAAAAATCCTTAACTTATGTGGTGTGTAATATTATGTAAATTGTCACTCATGTTGTTCCTTATTCTATTAGTTTGATAGAATTAAACTTTTATCCACTGCATGCATATTATATATATTTTCTGACTTCAATTATGGTTGCAGATTTCTAGAATAAGTTCTAGATTAGAATAGATAATGATATAATCCTTCTAGACAGAATAGTTTCTTATGCAGTAAAGATTGACATGAATTGGTTCATGTCTCGAGATTCTTCACTGGCATTAAGAAAACCTCATTAGGTATTTGTTTATCTAATAATGATGTTTCTTAGCTTTAGTGACATTCAGAGGTCACGTGTCAGACACTATTTGTTTTTCGATTATTTGCAAATATTGTAAATAATTTGAAAGTAAATAATAAAGCTAAAGAAATAAGATGTGTATAGTTGTGTATAGAAAATATTGATTTTCATAATACGATAACTGTAGATATTGGATATCAAATCTCCCGTCTAGTTATTTAAAATATTGTTGAATGATTGTTTCGATATTTGATATCAGAACTTGCGACTATTTGATAGTTACTTGTTCTTTGTAAACAGTTGTTACATATTTTAAAATGACTAGTAGTGTTATTAACGAATAGATAAACATTAAGAAAAATATTCAGTTAAGTAAATAACTTAGAATATTATTTTTGTGAGATTTTATTACTTAAGTATTGGATGCTTATTCCATATGGTAAATGATGGTATGATATGAGATCACACCACATATCCTTATCCATTTAAGGAATATTGTATTCGGGAAGATGACTAAATCTCATTTAACCAATGACGGTCATTGGACCAGAAAATTTATTAAACTGATACATTAAATGTATGTAATTTAATGAATTGTAAATTGCTTAAGGTAGCTTTCTTTACTTCGTAACTTAGTTGATGAACTGTCGTGACTTAGTTACGTGTTTCTGATGAAATGCGGATAGAATATTTTGACTGGTTCAAAGATATTTGATCTAAAGTTTTGAAAATTGTATCTTTAAAATTCATCGTGAGTCTTTGAATTGTTCAAAGATGTTTGATACGATTAAACATATGAATTTATGGCAATTTGTTCTAAGGTTATTCAATGAATATGATTCTTACTCAATATAATTCTTCCACGATTACATATTGAGGTAATTGAAAAGTGGGAGAAATCGAATATTATGCGATTTGATTCGTTTGATATTGAAAGTTACCGAATTAGTTTCAATACTCTTGGGGATATGCTCCAGTAACACTAATTCATCATTTTAATTAATGTTTCATTAGTTTCTACAGTTACGTATCTGATGTGTAAAAGTAAGAAATTCGAATCTTGAAATGTTTGAGATTTGAATCTATCTTTTGTATAATTATTATATAATTGATATTATTTGTGCCTCGGAGGTGCGAGTAGAAGTTTATCATTTATTTTATTTAATAGAATATTATATTTTATTTGATAGAATATCTTTTCTACGATCTCGAGTAATAAAAATTTTTATTACTTAGTGTGTAATATTGGATGTTGACTATTGTAGAAAAGACTTGACTTATTGAAGTCAAATACAGTGATAAACTATAAATGGAACTACATAATTAAAAAGATGAAAATACCATTTTATTACTTCCAAATAAGTGCAATAGGCTGTCAGAATCATTTGCAAAGTATTAGATACTTAATGGTTCTGTTGTTTTCTTATTGAAGAAAATTATCCTATAACTTATAGTGGGAGTGATATTTGATATCGAATCCAAAATTAGCATTAGACCATAGATCTTAGATTATTCATAGCTTACTACGATCAAGTTTGGAACTTGATTGAGCTTTAGTTATGAAACTTTCATAAAATGTGCAAATGGTTTGCGCAGCAAAAGTATTGTGAGCTTATTAAAGGTTTGACCTTAATCGTATGACAGTGAGAAAAGTTATACTCAGTAATCTATTGTAGATTCTAAGGAAACTTGTCTCTAGTCGCACTGATTGAACAATTTAAGATCTGTTGGTTAATGATGATATTAAATTGTACATTTTAGCTAAAGAATACAAAGTGGCGTTTCTGAATGGTTTCTTCAGATAAGAAATCCATTGTGATTTCTTAGTTTCAAGAGTTCGTTTTGGAATGGCCCTGGAGTTTGTATTATGCTAAGATTACAATTTAGTATATTGGCTTATAGAGCCTATTGTAGACTCTGATGAGCTTTCTGGAAATTTGTGTTCTCTAATTTTGATATCCGTCAGATTGTCTGATTTTATCAAAGCATAGAGAATACATATAGGATAGAAGGGTTAGTGGGAGCGTACAAATTTCTTTCTAGTGTTTACATCATAATGACACTATCATTATTAAGGTAATAATGAGATGTTAATGAGGTAAAAGGTTTACCCGAGTCTTATTTTCTCCATGAAAACGGTGGGAGTGGTCTATATTATATTCGATATAAAGTTTTATATATGATATAAAACTAAGAGACTGGAGAGATGCTCCCATTAGTCGTGCATTAGATATGATCTAATAAATGACACAGTGAGACTATGTGTGTGACAGTTAGTATAACTGTTTGACAGTTAATGTGTCTAATGTATATAATATTAATCCTTTGTAAAAGATGATTCATTTGTCGAAAGAGAAATTGATTAGAATGTCTAGTTAATTTTACGCATCATAAGATGATGGCATAAGGAATACTATATTAAGTACGATTAGAGATATCAATTTAATCGTAACTGTTACGAGTTATTTTGATATCATCTAGACCATAATATGGGTCTTGAAACATGTTCTTTATTATTTTGAGATATTAAGAACGAGTTTCTTATTAATGGAGAATAAATCTGCAATCATTAGGGTCAGATTAGTTTTGAGTCTAGTTATGATGTTAGACAGTCTACGTCATAAAGAGTCAGAAAAGATGCAGTGAGAGTGTCATGGATGATTCTACTGTATGAGTGGAATTAGTTACAACTTATGAAGTATTAACTTATGAAGTTGCATAGTGACCTCGTAGATTAGAAGTTTGTTATTAGTGTTGTGTTTGCGGTTGTCTACATACTATTTTGGATTTGATCTGTAAATACTTAGACAACTTAGTAGCTGAAGCACAATGTTGATATGGCATCTGAGTCATATTGATGTAGAACTTAGTTTATACAAAAATATTAATGATGTTTGCTAAGGAAAATGATTGTGTTTGTTGGACAAACTCAATATGTCATAGCGGGCTTACTTGTTGTTACCTACCTCTTGAGCGCTGGGTGAGTTCTAGAGGGCCATGAGTATGTGATACACATTGTGATGTGTATATGATACCATGGAATGGCACTAGAGCGAGTGCGAGAAATTTTTAGGGTTGGTGCTCTGAGACCAATCCGGATCGTATTTATGTCTGATTCATGAATACGAACAATACATTTTTCCATGATATTATTAATTTAAATGGTAGCACCTCTTGTCTTTTATATATGTATTCGATCTAATTATGATTAGATTGAAACCAAATCTGGTTTAATGATATGTATATATATTAGACAAAGACCCCATGATTTACAATGTAATGTGCAGTTACAACATAACTTGTAATTGACATTGGGAAGTGTCACTATAGATTGTTTATCCTTAAATTAAGTTCCTGGTCAAGATTTACTGACACAGGTCGGTTAGTAAAATCCGCTGAGACCAGTACATGTCGTATATCGGACTTGGTCCGATGGTTTATCCCAATGAACCACGAGTCTTGGGAGACTCGTATAGACGTGTAGGTGTTTATTTGATAAACACTGAATGACTCACCGAAGATTTCCTAATAGATGGTACACCAACGTCAATATGAATCTTCTCGGGTTGAGTAGCATAGTGATTCTTTGACTTTAGATACCACTGTGGATATATGAGTTATCCTCCACACTTAGATGGCAGTCACATCACCGATCAATTTAGATCAGACCTCCGCCTGTTCGTTGGGTGTGGACTCATGCTCATGATATCTTGTGAGTATCAAGAAAAGATCTGTCAGTTCTGTGTACAGAGCATAGGTAGTCCATATGTGATTAGAAATCTATGGCCATAGTATACTTCGGAAGTGAGTTCCGAATGTTATTTAGAGATTACTAATAGATACGTCGACGTGATTATTTCTATAGAGATTTAACGTTTATATTTATATCTCTGGGATAATTCAGATACCTGTGACGGATGGATTATACGTATGCAATAACATCAACTTGTATGATTCGGTGAGTTTATCAGTGGTCGTCATAATTTACAGATGGGTGAATTATGGACATGAAATTGGATTTTGTGACGGATATGCCTGAATCTAGAGAGTCTCACTAATGAAATATACTCATAGAGCACTATGGCAACTGTTATGAATAATATTGATTATTTATAACTCGTTTAACGGTTAAACGAAAAATACATGCAATCAGGATCTAACTGTCATTTTCGAATTAATGTGTATTTGTATTTAATATTTAATATTATTAAATACACATTAATTAAATATCAAATTGTGATATTTAAAACATATATCATTAATATATGTATTTCATATATTTAATGTAAATATAATACATATATTTAGATATTTATATTTATTATTTAATTATTTATTTGTTAAATAATTAAATTAATTAATATTACAATATCTTAAGAAATGATTTTCACTTTATAATGGCTTCTTTCTATTGGTCCATTTATTAGTTTACTTTATTAAAGGTAAATGTTATCTTTTAATTTTGTAAATTTGGACAAATAGAAATTAAACAAAAATTAAATAATTGTTATTTACTTTTATTCTTATGAAATTTCGGCCAAGTGAGTATGATTTAACAAAAATTATTTTGTTGTCATTTTTGGCTAAGACAAGTTTCACAAATATTTTACAAAGTAAGGCGGAGAGAAAAGTAAGAAGAACAAACGGAATTTATCAACAAACTCTTGAAATTTGTAAGTAATTTCCAACTTTCTTCAACTAGGAAATTGTTTCCATGAGTCTAGGCTTCAATTGGTGATGCTTAGAATTTTCTCTATTCCTTAAGTATGTAATTTAAATGTGTTGGAAGCTTGTTTTAAGGTGTTTAGCATGTATGATTAATTTATAAGCTTATTAGGAGTAATTAAGCTTATTACATTAATTAGTAATTGAAGTTGTCATTCTAGAGTTGATTAGCCATTAATATTTAACTTAGAATTGTTCTTGATTAATTTCATGATGGTGAGACTTTATTGGTGTGGTAATTGATTGATTAAAGTGTTGAATTTATTCAATTTAATGTAAATTGTGTAATTGGAGTAATTTATGAAATTAGGGTTCTAAATCTATTCCAATTTTGGGGCTTTTCATATATATGATATATATTTAATGTATATTAAATTTGGGATTGATTGGATTTGATCTTGATGTGTTTTGAACAAATTGGGCCAAATTGTAATTAATAAAAGTTCAGGCAATTGTGGAAAATTTCTGGATTTTTGTTGCAAATTGTAAATTCATGTATTATGCATGTATAAATTATTTTGGGATTGATTTGGAATCAATTAAATATGTATTTGACATTTTAAGGACCAAAATGATTAATTTGTAAAATTTTGGGGTCTCATGGCAATTAATGATAAATCTGATTTTTCAGATAAAAATTCAATTTTTATTTATTGATTAATTAGAATAAATTGATTTATTTTAATTACCCTAGAAAAATATTTATCGTAAATTATTTCGGAGAGAAATACGCTAAAACGGTGAAAAACGGCGTTACCGGGTAATGGCTACACAAACAGTGAATTGGGCACTGTTCGGGCAGCTCACGAACTGTCCAAATATTTTTGTGGCTGACCTGGGCAGTCCCCATGAGCATTGGTCGGTCGGTTTGGCCGGAAACGCGTTTTATACTGTTTTACGAAAAAACGTTTTCGCAAAAGTTTCGTGGTATTTTTATATTATTTATGTCATTATATGATATTGAATAAATATGTTTAGGTGAAATATGAATGAATTATTAATATTGGATATTGAATAATTTATTCGCAAGTTATAAAAATTTTAAACTACGATTTCGCCCGAAAAACACTTCTTCCGCTGCGCCTCCCTGATATGACCCCAACAGAAGGTTCTTTGGTTTCATTACTGAGCATTCTTTGAAGATAATATTATGTATAACTACCAGGACTATTTTACTTTTGTGTGTGATTGCATGTGTGTGTGAATGACGTTTTTGGGTACTGTAAGCCCTCACGGGACTATAACTCGTCTACTAGGGCCGCTTAGAGGTTTAATGGCTTGTTGCATACGCTAAATGCAATCATGATCCCTACAAAAGTGGCTTATGTTAATTTATTTTAGTTTGTTTATTTTATTTTATTTCTTTTATTTTGTTCGAGAACTAGCAAAATATTAAGTTTGGGGGTGTGATGAGCGATTAAAATACACATATTTCCTACGTCTTTATCCTAATATTTTATTGGTGATATCATGCTATATGAGCGAATTGATGTGTTTTTGGTGCGTTTTGCAGGTCAAAATAATATCATGACTCAATGGATTTAACGAGGGATGAAAACGGTAAAATACGGAGCAAATCGAGGTTTATGAAAATTAAGGCATATTACAATTTGCCTATTTGATGGGCGCACGTTGCGAAATTGCCATTGAGCGTCGCGAAGCGAGCCAATGTGAGTGATGTGTGCGACGCGCAAACGTGCATCGCAACACGGGAGATTCAGATCTATTTCGCCAAAAACTCGATTTTTCAATAGGAAAGACCCCCATGACCTTCTATATAAGTACAAGTTCGTCCAAAAACCTATAATCAAGCCTCATAATTTTTGGGAGCCTCCAAGAGTATAGAAGAATGCCTAGAATAAGGCAAGAACGAGTGTGTCAATCAGAGTTGGAGTTTGAAGACTGCAAACGAGAGTTTTTTCTTCATTTTTCTCTTTACCTTTATCTTTTATGAGTTTTTGGCTTGTTACAATGATTAGCTCGTTTTTATTGAATATTATGAGTAGCTAATGCATTAAATTTAGGATTGTAATGGATCTTAAGCATGTTTATTAATTAATTTACATATTTTTATTTCTTTGGGTTTGTTATTTATTATTTATTATTCTTTGCGCTTTGATGCATATTTTATTTGTCTGGTCAATAACAGAATATTTTTGATAAAACCTTAGAAACTCGACAGAGAGAATTTGGGTTAGCCGTGGAAATAATAGCATGTGATTTTATTAGTTGAATAAACTTCTCTGCAGGAAAGACATATACCTGAAGGACATACAGAGCCAATATTAGAATCTATTCTTAATGAATTTGGTTTAAATTAATTAACATTGACATATAGTTAATTGATTTATTCTGAATATATTTACAGGCCATCGAAAGAGTTTTGTAAATAATTTAGTGTTATAAATTAATAATTAGTAACGACAACCCAACTGAATGGAAAATACCTGGACTCATTGCGTGCATGCTTATGTGAAGTTACAACCCTAAGTTCTTCTATTTATAAGGTTTTCAAAGTATGTTATTTGCGTTTTATTTAATTTCAATTAAATTTCGATAAATCAACTATATTTCTCAATAGTTTAGTTTAAGTTCAGTAAGTTAGTTTTGATATTAATAAGAGAAATATTAAGTCTCTATGGATACGATATCCGATATTTTGTCACTGTATTACTTGAGTGATATCTGCGCTTGCATGTTAAATTTATAAAATCGCAATCAGATAATCTCTCTTTTGTTATATATGATAAAAGGGTGTTTTTAATCGTTTCCATAGGATCATGGACTTTTATTATATAGTCAGAAAAATTATGTCCTTATTTGGGGAAAAAAATTAAACCATGAGGGAGCCAGGTGTTATTACCTATTTTTTAAGATTGTTTTTTATTTATTGAAATTGGATTATTTTTAGCCGGTTTTGAACCATGGGTTTTGCCGACTGAGTCAACTGGGGAGAACTCAACCGAGTTGTAACTGATGTGGCAGACGAGATCTTGGTTAGGTATTGGACTCATGTAGTGAGCGGAAGTTAAATGAAAAATAAAGGTCCTTAATTTTTTTTTGACTCGTCACTCAATATTAATACTTGACCGCTTGCGTTAAAAGAGATTAGGGGAGAGTCAGTTTAATCAGAAATATCGAGTAATATAAAGTTGATATTTCTCATTATATAATAAAAAAGTAAAAAAATTTATATCTTATTCTCTTTTCGAAATCATTAAAATCATTCATTTATCATAAAAAAAAGATTAAACAATCATAAATTTAAGAGAGATAACTTAAATCTTCAGATGAAAATGTATAAAATGAAAAAAAAAAAAAAAAAAAAAAAACAACAACAAGAAGAAGATGAAGATGAATCTTTCTACCGATCGAATAAAAATCAGAAATCAAAATTATTGATTTACAACGAAAAATTAAATCAATAATTTCCAATCAAATTAAATCCCTCCACTCCGATAACGATTTACGATTGATCATGTTTAAATTGGAGAGTAAGAAAACGTGGGACCCACGAAGAAAAGTAATTATTTGACCAAAAAAATTCACACGTCAGAGTCTTGTGGTTTTAGATTCTACTACTCTGCGATTGGCTGGCGTATTCTAGTTTTTGACCTGAGTGGTAAAATGGTAAATGTATTGACTTTGGGTGGACTCACGCGGTAATTTTAATTTTCAACGGGGACGTGAGGTCATAAAAACCGAATTTTATTTTTCCATGCCCAAAAAAATACATATATAAATATCATTTTTATTTTATTTGTAATAAATTGTATTGGTGTATTATTACTACTCGGCGATGGACTAATGTAGCAAAAATTTAAGGCTTAAAATTATTGGGAAATTATCATCATGATTTTTGAAAATTATCATCAGTACATTTCATGTTATACACCCCAAAAAAAAAAGATATTTTACACCTAAATTACTAATTTTTTTGAGTATAAAATATTTTTTCGTAATTAGTTTTGGGTATAATCCGCGATTATTAATTTCTAGGTGTAAAATATCCATTTTCATAATATGTGGTGGATAGATGAAATTTTCAAAAATCAAATATATTTTCATACTTTAGCTATTATTTAGGTGGAATGATGATAATTTTCCAAAATTATTTGTATGAAGTTATTTAATTTTTCTTGATTAAGTCTTATTAATTTCAAATCTTGTTTAAGTCTTATAGTTTTTAATGATATGGTGTAATTTATAATCTCTATTTTTTATTTCTTTATTTTGATTTGCCACTTTGTTCAAATCTTTATGGAGATAAGAGGATAAAAATGAATTTAAGTTTTATCCATCCCTTACCTTTGGAGGTATTCTCTAGTAAAGCTGAAATTTAGGTCATGTTACCTTTTTTATT